>JAIUJO010001609.1:10000-17500 GCA_023846275.1 Vanilla planifolia
CCCCTTCTTCTTCATCTTCTTCTTCTTCTTCCTCTTCTTCTTTGTCTTCTTCTTCTTCTCCTTCTTCTTTCTCTTCTTCTTTTTCTTCTTCTTCTTCTTTTTCTTATTATTCTTCTTCTTCTCCTTCTCCTTCATCTTCTTCGTCTTATTCCTCTTCTCCTTCTTTGTCATCTTCTTCTTCTTCTACTACTACTACTACATCTACTCCTCCTTCTTAACAATCTTCTTAAACTTCTTTTTCTTCTTTTTCTCCTTCTTCTTATTCTTCTTCTTCTTCTACTTCTTCTTTGTGTTCTTCTTCTTCTTCCTTTTCTTCTGCTTCATTTTCTTCATCATCTTTTTCTTCTACTTCTTCTTCTTCTTCTTTTTCTTCTTTTTGTTCGTCTTCCTCTTCTTCTTTTTCTTCTTCCTCCTCTTCTTCTTCTACTTCAAGATCTTTTTCTCCCTCTTCTTCAAGATCATCATAATCTTCTTCTTCTTCTTCTCATACGTCTTGTTCTTTTTCGTCCTCCTCTTCTTCTTCATCTTCTTCTTCTTCTTCTTCTCTCCTTCTTCATCATCAACATCATTTTCTTCTTCTACCTCTTCAACATCTTTTTCTCCTTTTGCTTCGTTTTATTCATCTTCTTCTTCTCGTTCTTCTTCCTCTCCTTCTCCCTCTTCTGCCTCTTCTCCTTCTTCTTCTTCTACTTCTACTTCTTCTTCTTGTTCTTGTTCTTCTTCTTCTTCTTCCTCTCCTTGTTCTTCTTCTCTTTCTTTTTCTTCTTCCTCTCCTCCTTCTTCTTCTACCTTTATTCTTCATCTTCTTCTTCTGCTTCATCTCCTTCTTTTTTTTCTTCTTCGTGTTCCTTTTCTTCTTCTTCTTCTTCTTCTTCTCTACCTTCTTCTTCTTCCTTTTCTTCTTCTTCTTCGCCTTCTTCTTATTCTTCTTCTACTGCTCCTCCCCCTTCTTCTTTTTCTCTATTTGTTCTTGCTCTTCCTCTTGTTTCGCTTATTCTTCTTCTCCTTCTTCTTCTTCTTCTTCTTCTTCTTCCTCCTCTTCTTGTGATTTTTCTTTTTTTCTTTCTTCCCTTTTTTCTTCTTCTTTTTTGTCATCTTCTTCTTTTACTTCTTCTCCTTCTTCTTCTCCTCCTTCTTCTTCTTCTTTGACTTCTTATTCTTCTTCTTTCTAGTCTTTTTCTTCTAAATATTCTCCTTAATCGTCATCATCATCATCTTCTTCCTCTTCTTCTTCTTGTCCTAATCTATCTTTTCTTCTTCTTCATTTTCTTATTCTTCCTCATCTTCTTATTCTTGTTAATATTCGTCGTCTTCTTCTTCTCCATTATCATCTTCTCCTTCTTCTTCTTCTTTATCTTCTTCTTCTTATTATTTGCTTCTTCTTCTCCTTCTCCTTCTTCTTCTTCTTTTGCTTCTTCTTCTACTTCTTCTTAATTTTCTTCTCCTTCTTCTACTTCTTCTCCTTCTTCTTCTTCTACTTCCTCTTCTTCTTCTTCCTATTTTTCTTCTTTACATCCTTTATCTTTTTCATCTTCTTCTTCTTCTTATTCTTCTTATTCTTCTTCACCTTCTCCTTTATCTTCTTCTTCTTCTCCATCTACTTCTTCTTCGTCTCCTCCTTCTTTGCCTAGCTCCTTCTTCTGTTTCTTCTGCTTCTACTACTTCTTTTGCCTCTTTCTCTTCCTCTTTTTCTTCTTCTTCTTCATCTTCTTCTCCTTCTTCTTCTTCCTTGCCTTCTTCTTCTTACTCTTCTCCTTCCACTTCTTCTTCTTCTTCTTATTTGTCTTCTTCTTCTTCTATTTCTTCTTCTTCATCTACTTCTGCTTTTTATTCGTCTCCTTCTCCTTCTTCTTCTTCTTCTTCTTTCACTTTTTCTTCTTCTTCTTCTTCTTCATCTTCTTCTTCTTCTCTTATTTCTCTTTTTCTTCTTCTTCGTCAAAATCTTCTTATTTTTACTCTTTGTCTACTTCTCCTTTTGCTTCTTCTTATTCATCTTTCTCATCATCTTCTTTATTCCCTTCTTCATCTACTTGATCTTCTTCTCCTTCTTGTTCTTCATCTTCTACTTCTTCTTCTTCATCTTCTTCTCCTTCCCTAACATCATCACCATTATTATCATCATCATCAACTTCTTCTTCTACTACTACTTCTTCTTCTACTTCTTCTTCTTCTCCTTCTCCTTCTTCTTCTTCTTCATCTTGTCATTCTTCTTTTTCATCATCATCTTCTTCAATTAGTACCACTAGTTCTTCTTTTTCTTCTCATTCTTATTCTTTTTCTTCTTTGCCTCTATTTTAATGTTATTGTTCATCTTCTTTGTTCTTCTTTTTCTTCATCTTTTACTTCTTGTCTTTCTTCATCTCGTTGTTCTTCTTAAGCTTCTTCTACTTCTACTATTTCTTCATCATCTTCTTCTTCTTGTTCTTCTTCATCTTCTTGTTCTTTTCTTCTTCTTTTCATCTCCTTCTTCTCTTCTTCTTCCTCTTCTTCTTCTCTTTCTTATTCTTCTTCTTCTTTTTCTTCTTCTTCTTCTTCTTCTGCTTCTTCTTCTTCATTTTCTTCATTTTCTTCTTCTTTTTCTTCATATTTTTCTTATTCTTCTTCATGGACTTCCTTTTCTTCTTAATCTTTTTTGTGATCATCATCATCTTCTCCCCCTTCTGCTTCTTCTTTGTCTTCTTCTTCCTCTTTTTCTTCATCCTCTTCTTCTTCTTCACCTTCTTCTACTTCTTCTTCCTCTTCTTCTTCTTTGTCTTCTAGGGCTTCATCTACTTCATCATCTTCTTTTTCATCTTTTTCTCCTAATGAATTTTCTTCTTCGTCTTCTTCTTCTTCGCCTTCTTCTTCTCCTTCTTTTTCTTCATCTTCTTCTTCTTATTTTTATTCTTCTTCTTCTTTTTCATCGTTATCTTCTTCATTTTCTCCTTTTTGATATTCTTCACTTTGTACCTCTTCATCTTCTCCTTGTTCTTCTTCTTCTTCTTCTTTATTTCTTCTTCTAGTTACTCTTCTTCATCATAATCATCTTATTCTAACTCTTCTTCCCCTTCTCCTACTTCATCTTTTCTCCTTCTTCTTTTTAATATTCTTCCTCATCGTCTAATTCTTGTTAATGTTCTTCTTCTTCTTCTTCTTCTTCTTCTTCATCGTCTTGTTCTTCTTCTTCTTCTTCTTCTCCATCATCTTTTTCTTCTTCTTCATCTTCTCCATCAACTTCTTCTTCTTCTTCTTCATCTTTTTCTTCTTCTTCTTCTATTTCTTCTTCTTTTTCTCCTTCTTCTTCTTCTTTTTTGTCCTTTGCTTCTTGTTCTTCTACATCTTCTTGATCTTCTTCTCCTGATTCTTCTTCTTCTTCTCCTTCTTCTTCTTCATCTTCATCTTCTTCTTCTTCTTCTTCCTCTTTTTCTTCTCCATCTCCTTTATCTTCTTCTTCTTCTTCTTCACCTTCTCCCTTATCTTCTTTTTCTTTTTCTTTTTCTTCTCCTTCATCATCATCTTCTTCTTCTCTATCTACTTCTTCTTCTTCGGCTTCTTCTTCTTCTTCTATCACTACTCTTTCTATTCCTTCTTATTCGCCTTCTTTTTCTCATCTTCTTCTCTTTCTTCTCCTTCTTCGTCTTCTTCTTTTTCTTACTCTTCTCTTTCTTCTTCTTCTTCTTCTTTGTCTTCTTCTTCTTCTTGTTCTTTTTGTTCTTTTTCTCCTTCTTCTCCTTCTTTGTCTTCTTCTTCCTCTTCTACTTCTTCTTCTTCTTCTTCTTCTTCTTCTTCTCAGTCTTCTTCTTATTCTTCTTCTTCTCCTTCTCCTCCTTACTCTTCTTGTTCTTTTTCTTCTTCTACTTCTTCTTCTTCCTCTTCATCATCTTCTTCTTCTAATTCTTCATCTCCTTCTCTTCTTCTTCCTGATCATCTCCTTCTTCTTCTTGTTCTTCTTCTTCTTCTTCTTATTTTTCTTCTTTTGCTTCTTCTTTGTCTTCTTGTTCTTCTTCTTCTTCTTCTTCGTCTTCTCCTTCTCCTTCTTCTCCTTATGGTTTTTATTATTCTTCTTCTTCTTAATCTTGCTCTGCTTCTTCCACTTCTTCTTCTTTTTCATCTTCTTCTTCGTCTTATTCTTCTTCTTCTTCTTTTTCTTCTTCATCATCATCTTCAAATTCTTCTTCTTCTTCTTCTTCTTTGTCTCTTTCTACTTCTTCTTTATCATTTTCTTGTTATTCTTCGTCTTCAACTCTTCTTGTTTTTCTTCTTCTTCTTCTACTATTTCTTCCTCTTCTTCTTCTTCTTCTTCTTCTTCTTCTTATTTTTCTTCTTCTTCTTCTTCTTCTTCTCCTCATCTTTTTTTTTCTTCTTCTTTCTCTCCTTCTTTTTCTCCTTTTTCATCTTTTTTTTCATATCTTCTTCTACTTCTTCTACTACTACTTCTCCCTCTTCTTCTTCTTCTTATTATTATTCTACTTCTTTTTAGAGGTCTTTGTCTTCTTCTTCTTCTTCTTTTTTTGCTCCTCCATCTTCTTCGTTTACTTCTTCTTCATCATCTTTTTCTTCTTCTTCTTTTTCTTTGTCTTCTTCTCTTTTTGTTCTTTTTCTTCTTCTTCATCTTCTTCTTCCTATTCTTCTTCTTCTTCTTCTACATCTTCTTCTTCGTCTTCTTCTTTCATTCATTCTTTTTCATTTCTTCTCGTTCTTCATCTCCATCTTCATCTTCTTTTCCTTCTTCATCATCTTCTTCTCCATCTTCTTCTTCATGTTCTTCATCATCATCATCTTCTTCTTCTTCTTTGACTTCTTTTTCATCTTCTTCTTCTCTTCCTTCTCCTTCTACTTATTCTCATTCTTATTTTTCTTCTTCTTCTTCTGCTTCTTTTCTTCTTTTTCTTTTCCTTCATCTTTTTTCTCCTTCTTCTTCCTCTTCATCTTATTCTACTTCTTTTTTTCTTCTTCTTCATAATAATCATCGTTATCATCATCTTCCTTTTCGACTTTTTGTTCTTCTTCTTTTTCTTCTTCTTCTTCTTCTTCTTTTTGTTCCTTTTCTTCTTCTTCTACTACTATTACTAATTCTTCTTCTTCTTCCTCTTCTTATGCTTCTTCTTCTTCTTTTTCTTCTACTTTTTCTTCTTCTTCTTATTCTTCTTCTTGTTCTTCTTCTTCTTTTTCTTCTTCTCCTCTTGTTCATGTTTTAGTTTTTTCTTCTCATCATCATCATCATCATCATCATCTTCTTCTTCTTCTTCTTTTTCTTTTTCTTCTTCTACTTCTTCTTCTGCTTCTTCCTCTTCTTCTTCTTTTTCTTCTTTTCTTCTTCATTTTCTTCTTCTTAACTTTCTCCTTCTTCTTGCTCAACTTCTTCTTCTTCTTCTTCTTCTTCTTCTTCTTCTTCTTCTTCCTCTTCCTCTTCTTCTTCTTCTTCTTCTTCTTCTTCTTCCTCTTCTTCTTCCTCTTCTTCCTCTTCTTCTTCTTCTTATTCTTCTTCTTCTTCTTCTTCTTCTCATCTTCTTCTACTCCTTCTCCCTAAGCTTCTTCTTCTTCTGCTTCTTCATCTTCTTCTTCTTCTTCAGTTCCCCTTCTTCTCGTACTTCTTCCACTTCTTCTTGCCCTTTTTCTCCTTCTTCTTCTTCTCCTTCTTCTTCTTCATCTTCTTCTCCAAGCTGTTGTTTTTCTTCTTCTTCTTCTTCCTCTTCATCTTCTTTTTCTTCATCTCATTCCTCTTCGCCTTCTTCTTCTTCTAATTCTTATTCTTCTTCTTCTTCATCTACTTCCTCTTTTTCTTCTTTTTCTTCTTCCTCTTCTTCTTCTCTTCTTATTTTTCTTCTTCTTCTTATTCTTATTCTTTTTCTTCTTCTTCTTCTTCCTCTTCTTCTTCTCCTTCTTCTTCTTCAACTTCTACTTCTTCTACTCGTTCTGTTCACTCTTCTTCTTCTTCTACTACTTCTTCTTCTATTTATTATTATTATTATTATTATTATTATTTTCTTCTACTTTTTATTCTTCTTCTCTTCCTTTTCTTCTTCTACTTCCTCTTCTTCTTTTTGTTCTTGTCCTTATTCTTCTACATCTTCTTCTTCTTCTTCATTTTGTTCTTCTTCTTCTTCTTCCCTCCTTCTTCTTCTTCTTGGTCTCCTTTTTCTTTTTTGTCATCATCTTCTTCTTCTCCTGCTCTTTCTCCTCCTTCGATGCCTCCTCCTCCTCGAACTCCTTCTTCTTCTTCTTAACCCTCTTCTCTTCCCCTCCTCTTCTTCTTCTTCTTCTTCTTCCTCAAGATCTTCATCTTCTTTTTCTTCTTCTTTTTTATCTTTTTCTTCTTCTTCTTCTTCTTAATCTTCTTCATTATCATCTTTTACTTCTTCTTCTTCTTCTTCTTCTTCTTCTTCTTCTTCTTCCTCATTTCCCTCTTCTTCTTCATCTTATTCTTATTCTTCTTCTTCTTCTTCCACTTCTTCTTCCTCTTCTTCTTTTTCATCTCCATCTTCTTCTTCTTCTTCTTCAACTTCACCTTCCTCTTCTCTTTCTTATCCTTCTTCTCCATCTTCTTCTTCTTCCTCTTCCTTCACTACTACTACTTCTTCTTCTTCCTCTTCTTCTTCCTCCTCCTCTTCTTCTTCTTCTTCTTCATTTTCTTAATCCTCTCCTTCTTTTTCTTATTCTTCTACTTCTACTAATTCTTCCACTTCTTCTTCTACTTCTTCTTCTTCTTTTTCTTCTCATCATCTTCCTCTTATTCCTCCTCCTCCTCTTCTTCTTCTTCTTCCTCTTCTACTTCTTCTTCATCCTATTCTTCTTCATCTTGTTCTTCTTCTTCTTCTTTTTGTACTTCTTCTTATTCTACTTCTTCTTCACCTTCTTCTTCTTTTTATTCTTCTTCTTCTTCTTCTTCTTCTTCTCCTCCTTGTCCTTCTTCCTCTTCTTCTTCTTTTGCTTCTTCAACTTCTTCTTCTTCTCGTCCTTCTTCTTCTTGTTCTCCTCCTCTTCTTCCTCCTTCTCCTTCTTCTTCAACTACTTCATCTTTTTGTTTTTTTTGTCCTTCTCCTTCTTCTTCTTCTCCTTCTTCTTCTTGTTCTTCTTACTATTCCTCTTCTTCTTCTTCATCTTCATCTTCTTCTCTTTCTTTTTCTTCTACTACAACTTCTTTCTCTTGTTCTTTTTCTTCTTCTGCTTCTTCTTCTTCTTCTTCTACTTCATCCTCTTCCTCCTTCTCCTCCTCCTCCTCTACCTCTTCTTATTCTTCTTCCTATTCTTCTTCTTCTTCAACCTTTTCTTTATCTTCCTCTTCTTCTTCTTCAACCTTTTCTTTATCTTCCTCTTCTTCTTCTTCTTCTTCTTCTTCTCCTTCTTCTTTCTCCTCTTCCTGAACTTCTTCTTCTTCTTCTTCCTCTTCATTTTCTTTTTCTTCCTCTTCCTCTTCTTTCCTTCTTGATCTTCTTTGTTAACTTCTTCTTTTTTCTACTCATCTTCTTCTTCTCCTTCCTCCTAATCCTTTTCTTCTTCTTATTCTACTTCCTCCTTTTC
>JAIUJO010001609.1:20000-25000 GCA_023846275.1 Vanilla planifolia
TACAATTACTACTTTTTCTTCTTCTTCTTCACCTTACCCTTCTACTACTTCATAATCAACTTCTACTTTCCCTTCTTCTACTTCTTCTTCTTATTCTTCTTCTTCTTCGTCCTCTTCTTCTAGTTCTCCTTCTTCTTCTTCCTGCTCCTCATGTTCTTCTTCTTCTTCTTCTTCTCCATCTTCTTCTTCTGCTCCTTATCGCACTTCTTCTTCTTCTTCTGCTTCTTCTTCTTCTTCTTCTTCTTTTTCTTATTCTTCTCCTACTTATGCTTCTTCTTCTCATTCTTCTTCTAAATGTTTTCCTTCTTCTCTTTCATCTCCTTCTTCTTCTTCTCTTTCTTCTTCTTCTTCTTCTCTTTCTTCTTCTTCTTCTTCTTCTTCCTCTTCTTTTTCTTTCTTCTTCTTCTTCTTCTTCTTCTTCTTCTTTTTCATTTTCTTCATTTTCTTCTTCTTTTTCTTCTTTTTCTTGATATTTTTCTTCTTCTTCTTCACGGACATCTTCTTCTTCTTCATCTTCTTTGTGACCATCATCACTTTCTTCTCCTTCTCCTTCTTCTTTGTCTTCTTCTTCCTCTTCTTCTTCATCCTCTTCTTCTTCTTCACCTTCTTCTTCTTCTTCTTCTTCTTCTTCTTCTTCTTCTTCTTCTTCTTCTTCTTTGTCTTCTAGTGCTTCATCTACTTCATCATCTTCTTCTTCATCTTTGTCTCCTAATCAATCTTCTTCTTCGTTTTCTTCTTCTTCTTCTTCGCCTTATTCTCCTTCTTCTTCTTCATCTTATTTTTGTTCTTCTTCTTCTTTTCCGTCGTCATCTTCTTCATCTTCACCTTCTTGATATTCTCCACTTTGTACTTCTTCATCTTCTACTTGTTCTTCTTCTTCTTCTTCTTCTTCTTCTTCTTCTTTATCTTCTTCTTCTAGTTATTGTTCTTCATCACAATCATCTTATTCTGCCTCTTCTTCCTCTTCTACTACTTCTTCATCTTTTCTTCTTCTTTTTTTTTCTTATTATTCCTCATCTTCTAATTCTTGCTAACGTTCTTCTTCTTCTTCGTCGTCTTCTTCTTCTTCTTCTTCTTCTTCTTCGTCTACTTCTTCCTCTTCTTCTTCTTCTTCTCCATCACCTTTTTCTTCTTCTTCTTCTTCTTCTTCTTCCTCTGCTTCTTCTTCTTCTTCTTCATCTTTTTCTTCTTCTTTTTCTATTTCTTCTCCTTTTTCTCCTTCTTCTTCTTCTTTTTTGTCTTTTGCTTCTACTTCGCCTACATCTTCTTGATCTTCTTCTCCTGATTCTTCTTCTTCTTATTCCTCTTTTTCTTCTCCATCTCCTTTATCTTATTATTCTTCTTCTTCTTCTTCACCTTCTCCCTCATCTTCTTTTTCTTTTTCTTCTTCTTCTCCTTGATCATCTTCTTCTTCTCTATCTACTTCTTCTTCTTAGCTTCTTCTCCTTCTTGCTCTTCTTCTTCTCCTTCTTCTTCTACTATTTCTTCTATTCCTTCTTATTTGCCTTCTTCTTCGTCTTCTTCTTCTTCTTACTCTTCTCTTTCTTCTTCTTCTTCTTCTTCTTTGTCTTCTTCTTCCTCTTATTCTTTTTGTTCTTTTTCTCCTTCTTCTTCTCCTTCTTTTTCCTCTTCTTCCTCTTCTACTTCTTCTTCTTCTTCCTCTTAGTCTTCTTCTTCTTCTTCTTCTTCTTCTTCTTACTCTTCTTGTTCTTTTTCTTCTTCTACTTCTTCTTCCTCCTCTTCATCATCTTTCTCTTCTTCTTCTTCATCTCCTTGTCTTCTTCTTCCTGATCATCTCCTTCTTCCTCTTCTTCTTCTTCTTCTTCTTCTTCTTCTTCTTCTTCTTCTTCTTCGTCTTATTCTTCTTCTACTTCTTCATCATCTTCAACTTCTTCTTCTTCATCTTCTTCTTTGTCTCTGTCTACTTCTTTTCCTTCTTCTTCTTCTTCTTCTTCTTGAACCACTTCTTCTTCTACTTCCTCTTCTTCTTCTCTTTCTTTTACTACGACTACTTCTTCTTTGTGTTCTTCTTCTTCTTCTTCTTCTTCTTCTCCTCCTCCTCCTTCTTCCTATATTTCCTCTACTTCATGATCTTCTTCTACTTCTTCCTCTTCATCTTTAACATCTTCTTATTATTCTTCGTCTTCAACTCTTCTTGTTTTCCTTTTTCTTCTTCTACTATTTCTTCCTCTTCTTCTTCTTCTTCTTCTTCTTCTTATTTTTCTTCTTCTTCTTCTTCTTCTTCTTCTTTTCCTCTTCTTTTTTTTTTCTTCTTCTTTCTGTCCTTCTTTTTCTCCTTTTTCATCTTTTCTTCAACTTCTTCTCCTTCTTCTACTACAACTACTTCTCCCTCTTCTTCTTCTTATTATATTTATTCTTCTTCTTCTACTACTACTTCTCAAAGGGGTTCAACTTCTTCTTCTTCTTTTTCTGCTTCTTTTACTTCTTCTTCGTTTGCTTCTTCTTCTTCTTCATCTTTTTCTTCTACCAATTTTTCTGTCTTCCTCTCTTCTTTTTCTTCTTCTTCTTCTTCATCTTCTACTTCCTATTCTTCTTCTTCTTCTTCTACATCTTCTTCTTCATCTTCTTCTTTCATTCGTTCTTTTTCTTTTCTTCTCCTTCTTCGTCTTTTTTTTCTTCTTCATCATCTTCTTCTCCTTCTTCTTCATGTTCTTCGTCATCTTCTTCTTCTTCTTCTTTGACTTCTTTTTCATCTTCTTCTTCTTCTCCTCCTTCTCCTTCTACTTTTTATCATTCTTATTTTTCTTCTTCTTCCTTTGCTTCTTTTCTTCTTCTTTTTTCCCTTCACCTTTTTCTCCGTCTTCTTGCTCTTCATCTTGTTCTACTTCTTTTTTTCTTCTTCTTAATAATAATCATCGTTATCATCATCTTCCTTTTTGACTTTTTCTTCTTCTTCTTCTTCTTTTTCTTCTTCGGCTTCTTCTTCTTCTTCTTCTACTACTGCTACTACTACTAATTCTTCTTCTTCCTCCTCTTCTTTTGCTTCTTCTTCTTCTTCGTCTTCTTCGTCTTCTACTTTTTCTTCTTCTTCTTGTTCTTCTTCTTGTTCTTCTTCTTCTTCTTCTTTTTTGTCTTCTCCTTCTTCTTTATCTTCTACTTTTTTTCTTCCTCGTCATCATCATCATCATCATCTTCTTCTTCTTCCTCATTTTCTTTTTCTTCTTCTACTTCTCCTTCTGCTTCTTCCTCTTCTTCCTCTTCTTCATCTTCTTCATCTTTTCTTCTTCCTTTTCTTCTTCTTCTTCACCTTCTCCTTCTTCCTTTACTTCTTCTTCTTCTTCCTCTTCTTCTTCTTCTTCTTCTTCTTCTTCTCCTTCTTCTTTTTCTTCTTCTTCTTCTTCTTCTTCTTTTCCTTCTTCTTCTTCTTCTTCTTCTTCTTCTTCATCTCCTTCTACTCTTTCTCCCTAATCTTCTTCTTCTTCTGGTTCTTCCTCTTCTTCTTTAGTTCCCTTTCTTCTCTTACTTCCTCCACTTCTTCTTGCCCTTCTTCTCCTTCTTCAACTCCTTCTTGTTCTTCATCTTCTTCTCCAAGCTGTTGTTTTTCTTCTTCTTCTTCCTCTTCATCTTCTTTTTCTTCATCTCATTCCTCTTTGACTTCTTCTTCTTCTTCTTTATCTTCTTCTTCTTCTTAATCATCTACTTCCTCTTCTTTTTTTTCTTCTTCCTCTTATTCTTCTTCTTCTTCTTCTTCTTGCTCATCTTCTTCTTCTTCTTCTTGCTCATCTTCTTCTTCTTATTTTTCTTCTTCTTCTTCTTCTTGTTCTTCTTCCTCTTTTTCTTCTTCTTCTTCTTCTTCTTCTTCTTCTACTTCTTCTACTCGTTCTATTCGCTCTTCTTCATCTTCTTCTACTTCTTCTTCTATTTCTTATTATTATTATTATTATTATTATTTTCTTATACTTGTTCTTCATCTTCTTTTTCTTCTTATACTTCCTTTTCTTCTTCTGGTTCTTGTTCTTGTTTTTCTATATCTTCTTCTTCTTCCCTTTAATTTTCTTCTTCTTCTTCTTCTTCTTCTCCCCTTTCTTCTTCTTCTTGGTCTCCTTTTTCTTTTTTGTCATCACCTTCTTCTTTTTCTGTCTCCTTTTTCTTTTTCGTCATCATCTTCTTCTTCTCCTACTCTTTCTACTCCTTCGATGCCTCCTCCTCCTCCAGCTCCTTCTTCTTCTTCTTCTTCTTCTTATTCCTCTCTCTCTCTTCCCTCTCCTCTTCTTCTTCTTCTTCTTCTTCCTCATGATCATCATCTTCTTTTTCTTCTTCTTTTTAATCTTCTTCTTCTTCTTCTTAATCTTCTTCGTTATCATCTTTTACTTCTTCTTCTTCTTCTTCTTCCTCATCTCCCTCTTCTTCTTCTTCTTCTTCTTCTTCTTCTTCCTTATGATCATCATCTTCTTTTTCTTCTTCTTTTTAATCTTCTTCTTCTTCTTATTAATCTTCTTCGTTATCATCTTTTACTTCTTCTTCTTCTTCTTCTTCCTCATCTCCCTCTTCTTCTTCTTCTTATTCTTCTTCTTCTTCTTCTTCCACTTCTTCTTCCTCTTCTTCTTTTTCTTCTCCTTCTTCTTCTTCTTCTTCCACAACTTCACCTTCCTTTTATCTTTCTTATCCTTCTTCTCCATCTTCTTCTTCTTCCTCTTCCTCCACTATTTCTACTTCTTCTTCTTCCTCTTCTTCTTCCTCATCTTCTTTTTCTTCTTCTTCATTTTCTTCATCCTCTCCTTCTTCTTCCTTTTCTTCTACTTCTACTTATTCTTCCACTTCTTCTTCTAGCTCTTCTTCTTCTTCTTCTTTCTCTTCTCATCATCTTCCTTCTATTCCTCCTCCTCCTCCTCTTCTTCTTCCTCTTCTTCCTCTTCTACTTCTTCTTCTTATTCTTCTTCATCTTGTTCTTCTTCTCCTACTTCTTTTTCTTCTTCTTCTTCTTTTTGTACTTCTTCTTTTTCTACTTCTTCTTCACATTCTTCTTCTTTTTATTATTC
>JAIUJO010001609.1:30000-37500 GCA_023846275.1 Vanilla planifolia
TCATCTTCTACTTCTTCTTCTTCAAATACTTCTTCTTCTTCTACTTTTGCTTCATCTTCTTCTTCTTCTTCTTCCCCTTCTTCTTCGTCTTCATCCTCTTATATTTCCTCTTCTTCTTCTTCTCTTACTTCTTATTCTTCTTCTTCAATTCTTCTTCTTCTTCTTCTTCATTTTCTCCTTCTTCTCTTTCTACCTCTTTTTCTTCTTCCTCCTCTCCTTCTCCAACTTCTTCTTCTTCTTTTGCTACTTCTTTTTCTTCTTCTCTACTACTTCTTCTACTTCTTCTTTTCTTCTTCTTCTTCTTCTTCTTCTTCTTCCTCCTCTTCTTCTTCTTCTTCTTCTTCTTTGTCCTCTTCCTCATCTTTTTCCTTTTCTTCTTCTCCTTCTACTACCTATTCTTTTTCTTCTTCTCCTACTTCTTTCTCATTTTCTTCTTCTTCTTCTTCTTCTTCTTCTTTTGCTTCTTCTTCTTCTTCTTCTTAATCATCATCCTCTTCTCCTTCTCCTTCTCCTTCTTCTTCTTCAACATCATCATCTTCGTCTTTTTCTTCTTCATCATCTTCTTCCACTTCTTCCTCTTCTTCTTCTTCTTCTTCTTTTTCTTCTTCTGTCTCTCCTTCTTCTTCTGCTTCTATTTCATCATAATCTTCTTCTTCTTCTTCATCATCATCATCATCTTCTTCTTCTTGTTCCTACTCTTCTTCTTCTTCTTCTTCTACTTCTTCTCCTCCTCCTCCTCCTTCTTCTTCTTCTTCTTTTACTTTTTCTTCTTCTTCTTCTTTTTCTTATTATTATTATTATTATTGTTCTTCTTCTACTAATACTACTACTACTATTACTTCTTCCTCTTATTCTTCTTCTTCTTCTGCTACTTCTTCTTCTTCTTCTTCATCTTCGTTCTCCTCCTCCTCCTCCTCCTCTTTTTCTTTTCTCTCTTCTTCTTGTTCTTCTTCATCATCTTCTTCTTCTTCTTCTTCTTCCTATTCTTCAACTTCTTCTAAATCTTCTTCTTCTTCTTCTTCTTCTTCTTCTTCTTCTTCTTCTTGTTCTTTTTCTTTCAATTCTTCTTCTTCTTCTTCTTCTTCTTCTTCTTCTCCTTCTTCTTCTTTTTCTTCTTCTTCTTCTTCTTCTTCTCCTTCTTCTTCTTCTTCTTCTTCTTCTTCTTCTTCTTCTTCTTCTGCTTCTTCTTCTTATTCTTCATATTCTTGCCTCATCTTCTTTTTCAAATACTTATTTATACTTCTTCTCCTTCCTCCTCTCCATCTTCTCCTGCTTCTTCTTCACATTCTTCTTCTTCTTCTTCTTCTACTTCTTCTTCTTCTCCTTCTTCTTCCTCTTCCACTTCTTATTTTTCTTCTCCTTTTCATCTTCTTTATCTTTTACTTTTTCTTCTTCTTCCTTTTCTTCTTATTTTTCTTCTTCTTCGAGTTCTTCCTCTGTTTCCCTTTCTATTTCTTCTTTTTCTTCTTGTTCGTCGTCTTCTTCTTCTTCTACTTATTCTTCTTCTTCTTCGTCTTCAACTTAATCTTCATATTCTTCTTCTTCCAATCCTTCTTCTTCTTCAACTTCTTCTTCTTCCTATTCTTATTCTTGTTCTTCTACTTCTTCTTCTTCTCCTACTTCTTGTGCTTCTTCATCACCTTCTTCTTCTTCTTCTTCTTCTTCTTCTTCTTCTTCTTCTTCTATTTCTTCTTGTTCTTCTCTTCTTCTTCTTTTTCTTCTTCTCTTCTTTAGTTCAACTTTTTCTCTTCTTGTTTTTCTTCATCTTCATCATCTTCCTTATCTTCCACTTCTTCTTCTTCTACTTCTTCTTCTTCTTCTTCTTCTTTTTCTTCTTCTTCTTCCTCTTCTTCTTCTTCTACTTCTTCTTTTACTTCTTCTTCTACTTCTTCTTCTTCGTCTACTATTTTTTTCCTTTTTCCTCTCCTTCTCCTTCTTCTTCTTCTCCTTCTTCTTCTTCTTCTTCTTCTTCTTCTCTTTTCTACTTCTCCTTCTCCTTCTTTTTTTTATTCTTCTTCTTCTTCTCCTTCACTCTCCTTCCTCTCCTTCATCATCATCATCTTCTTCTTATTCTTCTTCTATTTCTTCTCCTACCTCTTCTACTCCTTCTTCTTCTTCTCATGATTCTTCTTCTTCTTCTCGTTCTTGTTCTACTTCTTCTCCTTCTTCTACTTCTTCATCATCATCATCTTCTTCTTCTACTTCTTCTTCTTCTCCTCCTTCTTCTTCCTCTTCATCCTCTTCTCCTCCTTCTACTTCCTCTTCTTCTTTCTCAACCTTTACTTCTTCATAATCTTCTTCTTCATCTTCTTCTTCTTTATCTTCCTCTTTTTCTTCTTCTTTTTCATTTCTTAATCTTCTTCTTTTTTCATCTTCTGTCCTTCTTCATCTTCTTCATAATCATCCTCTTCTTCTTCTTCTTCTTCTTCTTCTTCTTCGTCCTCTTCTTTTCCTTCTTCTTCTTCTTCTTCTTCTTCTGCTCTTTCTTCCTTTTCTTCTTCCACTTTTTCTTCTTCTTCTTCTTCTTCTTCTTCTCATTGTTCTTCTTCTTCTTCCTCCCCTTCTTATGCTTCTTCTTCTTCTTCTTCTTATTCTTCTTCTCCTATTTCTTCTTCCTCTTCTTCTTCTTCTTCTTCTTCCTTTCAACATCTCCTTCTTCTTCATCTTCTTCTTCCTCATCTTCTTCATCTACTTCTTCTTCTTCTTCTTCTTCTTTCTTCTTCTTCTTC
Source organism: Vanilla planifolia (assembly GCA_023846275.1). Lineage (NCBI taxonomy): Eukaryota > Viridiplantae > Streptophyta > Magnoliopsida > Asparagales > Orchidaceae > Vanilla > Vanilla planifolia. The sequence goes on from JAIUJO010001609.1 coordinate 32,730, forward strand.
TTCTTCTTTTGCTTCTACTTCTTCTACTTCTTCTTCTTCTTCTGAATCATCATCTTCTTCTACATCTTCTTTTTCTTCTGCTTCATCTTCTTCTTCTTCTTCTTTTTCTTCCTCTTCGTCCTCTTCTTCCTCTTCTTCCTCCTCTTCTTCTTCTTCTTCTTTTCTTCTTTTTCTTCTTCTTCTTCTACTACTTCTTCTTCCTCCTCCTCCTTCTCCTCCTCTTCTTCATCTTCTTCTTCTTTCGCTTCTTCTACTTATTCTTTTTCTTCTTCTTCTTCCTCTTCTTCTGCTTCTTTTTCTTCTCCTTCTCCTTCTTCTTTTCCTTCCCTCTTCTTGTTCTGCTTACTCTACTTCTTCTTCTTCATTAATTTCTTCTTCTTCTTCTACTTCTATTTCTATTTTTGTTCTTCTTGTTGTTGTTCTTCTTCTTCTACTACTTCTTCCTCTTTTCTTTTTCCCCTTCAGCTTCTTCTTCTTCGTCTTCTTCTTATTTCTTGTCCTCCTCCTCCTCTTCTTCTTCTTTCCCTTGTTCGTTTTTCTTCTTCATATTCTTCTTCTTCATCAACTTCTTTATTTTCTTCTTCTTCTCCTTCTTCTTCTTCTTCTTCCTCTTCTTCATCATCATCAACGTCATCTTCTTCTTCTTCTTCTTCTTCTACTTCCTCCTCCGCCTTTTCTTTTTCTTCTTCCTCTTCTTCTTCTTCTTCTTCTTAAACATTATCATCTTCTTCTTCTTCTTCCTCTCCTTTTTCTTCTGCTTCTTTTTCTTCATCATCATCTTCTTCTTCTTCTTCTTCTTACTCTTCTTCTTCAACTACTACTTCTCCTTCCTCTCCTCCTCCTTCTTCTCTTCTTCTTCTTCGTCTTTTTACTTCTTCTTCTTCTTCTTCTTCTTCTACTTCTTCCTATTCTTCTTCTTCTTCTTCTTCTTCTTCCTCTTCTTCTACTACTCCTACTATTACTACTACTACTTTTTAACATCATCTTCTTCTCCTTCTTTCTCTCCTCATCTTGTTCTACTGCTTCCTTTTCTTCTTCTCTTCTCCTTCTCCTTCTTCTTCTACTTCTTCTTCCTCTTCTACATCTTCTACGTCTTCTTCTTCCTCCTCTTCTTCTTCCTCTTCCTCTTCTTTTTCTCTTCTTCTTCTTCTTCTTTGCTTCTATTTCTGCTTCTGCTTTCCTTCTTCTTCTCTCTTCTGTCCTCCCTATTCTTCTTCCTCATCCTCTTCTTCTTCTTCATAATCTTCTTCTTCCTTATTTTCCTCTTCCTCTTCTTCCTCTTCTTCTTTCATCTTCTTTTCTTCTTTTTCTTCCTCTCCTTCTTCTTCTTCTTCTTGTTCTTATTCTTCTTCTTTTGCTTCTTTTCGTCTTCTTCTTCATCTTCTTTTTCTTCTTCTTCTTCTCCTTGTTGCCCTTCTTCTTCCCTTTTCTTCTTTTTCTTCTTCTTATGCTTCTTCTTTTTTTTATTATTATTATTATTATTATTATTCTCCTTTTCCTATTTCTTCTTCTTCTTATTCACCTTCTTTCTTCTTCTCCTTCTTCTTCATCTTCTTCTTCTACCTCATCTTCTTTGCGGTCTTCTTCATCTTCTTCTTCTTCTTCTTCTTAATCATCATCTTCTTCTACATCTTCTTCTTCTTGATCTTCTTCTTATATTTCTTTCTCTTCTTCCTCTTCTTCTTCTTTTTCTTCTTCTTCTCTTCTTCTTCTTCTTTTTCTTCTTCTTCTTCCTCCTCCTCCTCCTCCTCCTCCTCTTCTTCTTCTTCTTCTTTCTCTTCGTCTCTTCTTTTTTTCTTCTTCTACTTCTTCTTCTTCTTCTCATTCTTCTTCTCGTTTTCCTCCTTCTCCTTCATCTTCTTGTTCTTCCTACTCTTCTTCTTTTTGTTCTTCTTTATTTTCTTGTTCTTCTTCTTCTTTATCTTCTTCTATTTCTTCTACTTCTTCTGCTTGTTCTTTTTATTCTTCTACTTCTTCTTTTTCTTCTTCTTCTTCTTCTTCTTCTTCGTCCTCCTCATCCTCCTCCTCCTCCTCCTCCTCTTCCTCTTCTTTCTCTTCTTCTTCTTCATCTTCTTCTTCTTCTTCTTCAACTTCTTCTTTATCTTTTTCATCTTCTTCTTCTTCTTCTTCTTCCTCATCTTCATCTTAATCTTCTTGTTGTTGCTGTTGTTCTTCTTCTTCTTCTTTTTCTTCCCCTTCTTTTCCTTCTTGATCCTCTTTTTCAACTTTGTCTTCATCTTCCTCGTCATCTTCTTCTTCTCCTTCCTCCTCCTCCACTTCTTGTTCTTCCTCTTTTTCCTCTTCTTCTCCTTCTCCTTCTTCTTCTTCTTCCTCTTCTTCGTCTTGCTCTTTTTCTTCTTCTACTTCTCCTTTTTCTTCTTCTTCATCTATTTCTTGTTCTTCTTCTTGTTCTTCTTCTTTTGCTTCTTCTTCTTCTTCTTCACCCCTTATTCTTCTTCTTCTTCTTCTTCTCCTTCATCATATTCTTCCTTTTTTTCCCTTCTACTTCTTCTTATTCTTCTTCTTCTCCTTCTTTTTCTTCTTTCTCTTCTTCTTTTTCATCTTCTTTCTTTTCTTCTTCCACTTCTTTTTTACTTCTTGTTCTTGTTCTTCTTCTTCTTCTTCCTCTTTTTTGTGTTCATCTTCTACTACTGCTACTTCTTCTTCTTCTTCTACTACTTCTTCTTCTTACCCTTCTACTATTTTTTAAACCACTTCTACTTCCTTTTCTTCTAGTTCTTATTGTTCTTCTTCTTATTCTTCTTCTTCTTCTTCTCCCTCTTTTCTTCCTCCTCCTCTACTTCTTGGTCTTCTACATCTTCTTCTTCTTCTTCTTCTTCTTCTTCTTTCTCTCTTACTTTATCTTTTTCTTTTTCTTTTTCTTCTTCTTCATCTTCTTGCGCTTCTTCTTCTGCTTCTTCTTCTTCTTCTTCTTGTACTTCTACTTCTTCTTATTCTTCTTCATCTTCTTATTCTTGTTTCTCTTTTTCTTCTTCCGCTCCTTCCCCCTCCTATTCCTCTTCTAACTCTTCTTCCTCTTCTTCTTGTTCATCTTCTTCTTCTTCTTCCTCTTTTTCCTCTTCTTCTTAAACTTCTTTTTCTTCTTCTACTTCTTTATTTTCTTCTACTTCTTCTTCTTCTTCTTCTTCTTTGTTTTCTTGTTCTTCTTCTTCTATTTCTTCTTATTCATCTTCTTCTTCTTTGTCTTCTTCTTCTTATTGTTCTTATCCTTATTCTTCTTCTTCTTCTTCTTCTTCCCTTCTTCTTCTTCTTCATCATCATCTTCTCCTTCTTCTTTTTCGTCTTATTCTTCCTCTACATTTTCTTCCACTTCTGCTTCTTCTACTACTACTTCTTCTTCTTCTTCTTTCACTTCTTCTTCTTCCTATTGTTGTTCTACTACTTCCTCTTTGTTTTTATCTTCCTCTTTTTCTTCTTCTTCTTGGCATTCTTCTTCTTCTTCTTCTTCGTCCCCTTCTTCCTCTACTTCATCCACTTCTACTTCCTCTTCTTCTTCTTCTTGTTCTTCTTCATCTTCTTCTTCTTATTCTTCTTCTAATTCTTCTAATTCTTCTTCTTCTTCTTCCACTTCTTCTTCTTTTTCTTCTTCGTCTTCCTTTACTTCTTCTTCTTCTTCTTCATCTTCTTCTTCTTCTTCTTCTTCTCCTTTTGCTTCTTCTTCTTCTCCTTCTTCTTTTTCTTCTTCTTATTAATCTTCTATTTCTCCTTCTTGTCGTTCTTCTTCCACTTTTTCTTCATCTTCTTCTTTTTCTTCATCTTCTTCTTCTTCTTCCACTTCTTCTTCTTCTGCTTCTTCTTCTCCTATTTCTTCTTCCACTTCTACTTCTTCCTTTCTTCTTGTCCTTCTTCTTCATCTTCTTCTTCTTCCTTAACTTCTTTGTTGTCTTCTTCTTCTTCTACTACTACTACTTCTTATTTTCCTTCTTCTTCTTCTTCTTAATCATCATCTTCATCTGCAACTACTTCTTCTTCTTCTTCTTCTTCATCATCTTCTTCTTCTTCTTTTGCTTCTTCTTCTTCCTCTTCTTCGTCCTCTTCCACCTCTTCTTCTTCTTCTTCCGCTACTTGTTCTTCTTCTTCTTCTTCTTCTTTTTCTTCTTCCTCCACCTCCTACTCTTCTTCTTCACCTTCATCTTCTCCCTCTTCTTCCTCTTCTTGTACTTCTTCTTCCTCCTCCTCTTCTTCTTCTTAATAATTATCTTCTTCTTCTTCTTGCTCTCCTTCTTCTTGTGCTTCTCATTCATCATCAATATCTTATTATTCTTGTTCTTATTCTTCTTCATCCTCCTCCTATTCTTCTTCTTCTATCACTTCTTCTTCTCCTCCTCCATCTTCTTCTTCCTCTTCTTCTACATCTTCTTCCCCCTCTTCCTCTTCCTCTTCTTCTTTTTCATCTTCTTCTTCTTTCTCTTTTTCATCTTCTTTTCTTCTTCTTCTTCTTCTACTTCTTCTTCTTCTTATGCTTCTTTTTCTTCTTAATCTTATTCTACAACTTCTTCTTCTTCTTCTCCTTCTTCTTTTATTTCTTCTTCCTTTTGTCTTCTTCTTCTCCTTCTTCTTAATCTTCTTCTTCTTCATCATCTTCTATGTCTTCTTCTTCTCTTCTTCTTCTTCGTCATCTTCATCTTCTTCCATTTCTTCTTCTTCTTCTTCTTCTACTTCTTCTGCTTCTTCTTTTTCTTCCTCTTCTTCTCCATCTTCTTTTTTCTTCTTCTTCTCCTTCTCCTTCTCCATCTTCTACGTCTACTCT
>JAIUJO010001609.1:67500-69458 GCA_023846275.1 Vanilla planifolia
TTCTTCTTCGTCTTCCACTTCTTTTTCTTCTTGTTGTTCTTCTTCTTCTCTTTCTTCTTCCCCTTCTTCTTCTTCTTCATCTTCATCATCGACTTCTTCATCTTCTTCTTTTTCTTCCTCTTCTTCTTCCTCTTCTTCATCTTCTTTTTCTTTTCCTTCTTCATCTTGTTCTTTATCTTCTTCTTCTTCTTCTTCTTCTTCTTCTAGTTCTTCTTCTTCTTCGTCCTCTTCTTCTCCTTCTTCCACTAATTCTTCTTCTTCTTCTTCTCCTTCTTCTTCATCATCATCTTCTTCTTCTACTTCTTCTTCTCCTTCTTTTCATTTTCTTAACCATTTTTTGTCTTATTATTATTATTATTATTATTATTATTATTATTATTATTATTATTCCCCTTCTTCTTCATCGATTTCTTCGTGTTCTTTTTCTTCCTATACGTCTACTTCTTCTTTTACTTCTTTTTCTTCTTCCTCTTTTACTTCCAACTACTCCTCTTCTTTTTCTTGCTCTTCTTCTTCTTCTTCTTCTTGTGTTCTTCTTCGTTTTCTTTTTATTCTTCTTCCTCCTCATTTTCTTCTTCTTTGTTTTCTTGTTTTTCTTCTTCTTCTTCTTCTTCTTCTTCTTTGCCTTAACCTTCTTCTCCATCTTCTTATTCTTCTTTTTCTTCTTCTGCTTCTTCTTCTCTTTCTCCTTCTTCTTCTTCTTCTTCTTTTCTTCTTCTTCTTCTTGCTCCTCTGCTTCTTCTTCCTCTTCTTCCACTTCTTCTACTTCTTCTTCTTCTCTTCTTCTTCTTATCCTTCTTCTTCTTCTTCTTCTTCTCTTCTTTTTCTTTTTCTTCTACTTCTTCCTCTTCTTCATCACCATCTTCTTCTTCTTCTTCTTCTTCTTCATCTTCTTCATCATCTTCTTCTTCTTCTCCATCTTCATCTTCTTTATCATCATCATCATCTTCTTCTTCTTCTTCTTCTTCTTCTTCCTACACTTCTTCTTCTTCATCTTATTATTATTATTATTATTATTATTATTATTATTATTATTATTATTGTTATTATTCTTCTTTTTCTTCGCCTTCTTCTTCGTCTTCTTCTTCATCTTCTTCTTCGTCTTCTTCTTCTTCTTCCTTTTCTACTTCTTTTTCACCTTCTTCTTCTTCATTTTTGTCTTCTTCTTCGTCTTCTTCTTATTTATCTTCTTCTTCTCCTCCTCCTTTTTCTTCTCCTTCTGCTCCTTGTCCATCTTTTTTTTCTTTTTCTCCTTCCTCTTCTTCTTCTTCCACTTCTTCTACTTCTTCTGATTCCTCATCATCATCTTCTTCTTCTTCTTCTTCATCATCTTTCTTCATCTTCTCCTTATTTCTCTTTTTCTTCTTCTTCTTCAGCATCTTCTTCTTCTTCTTCTTCGTCGTCTTCTTCTTCTTGACCTTCATCATCATCTTCTTCTTCATTTTCTTCATCTTCTTCCTCTTCGAATTTTCTTGTTGTTGTTGTTCTTCTTCTTCTTCTTCTTCTTCTTCTTCTTCTTCATCTTCTTCTTCTTCTTCCACTTCTTCTTCCTCTTCTTCTTCATCTTCTTCCTCTTCTACTTCTTCAACTTAAACTTCCTCTTCTTCATCTTCTTCTTCCTCTTCTTCTTCTTCTTCTTCTTCTTCTTGTTTGTCATCTCCTTCTTCTTCTTCTTCTTCTTCTTCGTCTACTTCTCGTTCTTTTCTTCTTGATCTTTTTCTTCTTCTTCTTCTTCTTCTTCTTCTTCTTTATCTTCTTCTTCTTCTTCTTCTTCTTCTTCTTCTTCTCCTACTCTTCCTCCTCCTTCTTTTTCATTTTCTTCTACTACTTCTTTTTCCTAATTTTCTTCTTTGTTGACATTTCTTTTTCTACTTCTTCTTCTTCTAATTCATCTTTTTTTCTCATTCTTTTTAATTGCCTTCATCTTCTTGTTCTTCTTCAAATTCTTCTTGTTCCTC
>JAIUJO010001812.1:0-2500 GCA_023846275.1 Vanilla planifolia
CTTCTTTTTTTTCTTCTTCTACTTCTTGTTCTTCTTCTACTTCTTCTTCTTCTTTTCATCATCTTCTTCATCTTCTTCTTATTCTTCTTCTTTTTCTTATTCTTCTTCATCATCATCGTCTTCTTCTTCTTCTTCTTCTTCCTCTTCTGCTTCTCCTTCTTCTTCTTCTTCTTCTTCTTCTTCTTTCTCCTATTCTTCTTCTTCTTCTTCTTCGTCTCCTTCTTCTTCTTCTTCTTCATCTTCTTCTTCTTCTTCTTATTCGCCGTCATCGTTTTCTTCATCATCATCTTTTTCGTCTTGTCGTTCTTCTTTTTTCTTCTTCTTCTTCTTCTTCTTCTTCTTCTTCTTGTTCTTTCTCTTCTTCTTCTTCTTCTTCTTCTTTCCTCTTCTTCTTCTTCTTTTTCGTCTTCTTCTTCTTCTTCTTCGTCTTCCAATTGTCCTTCTTCTTCTTCTTCTTCTTTTTCTTCTTCTTGTTCTTTCTCTTCTTCTTCTTCTTCTTCTTCTTCCTCTTCTTCTTCTTCTTTTTCCTCTTCTTCTTCTTCTTCTTCTTCCAATTGTCATTCTTCTTCTTCTTCTTCTTCTTTCTCCTCTTCCTCATCTTCTTCTTTGACTTCTTCTTCTTCCTCTTCCTCTTCTTCCTCTTCTTTTACTTCTTCTTCTTCTTTCTTTTTCTCCTCTTCTTGGACAACTTCTTCTTCTTCCTCCTCTTCCTCCTCTTCTTCGTCTGCTTCTATTTCTTCTTGTACTTCTACTACAACAAAAATATCTTCTTCTTCACCTTCTTCAACTTCTTCGTCTTCTATTTCTCCTTCTTCTTTTTCGTCTTTTTCTTCTTCCTTATCAGCTTTTTCTTCTTCTTTGTCTTCTTTTTCTTCATCTTCTTCTTCTCCTTCTTCGTCTTCTTCTACTTCTTCCCCTTTTTTCTTCTTCTTCTTCTTCTACTTCTTCTTCTTCTACTACTACTACTTCTTCGTCTTCTTCTGTCTCTTGTATCTCTTCATGTTCTTCTTGTTTTTCTTCTTCCTTATCATCTTCTTCTTCATCTTCTTCTTTTTCTTCTTCTACTTCTTTTTCTTCTTCTTTTTCTTCCTCTTCTTCCTCTTCTTCTTCTTTCGCTTTTTGTTTTGCTTCTTCTTCTTCGTAATCTTCTTCTTTAACTTCTTCTTCTTCTTCTTCCAATTCTTCCTCTTCTTTTTCTTTTTCTTATCTTTCCTCTTCTTCTTCTTCTTCCTCTTCTTTTATTTCTTCTTTTTCTTCTTCTTCTTCATCATCATCATCTCCTTCTTCTTTTTCTTCTTCTTTTTTATCATCATCTTCTTCTTCTTCTTCTCCTCCTCCTCCACCTTCTTCTTCTTCTTGTTCTTCTTCTTATTCTTCTTATTCTTAATCTTCTTCTTCTTCATCATCTTTTTCTTCATCATCATCGTTTTCCTCTACTTCTTCTTTTTCTTCTTCTTCTTCTTCTTCCTCTTCTTTTTCTTTATCTTCTTCTTCCTCTTCCTCTTCTTCCTCTTCTTTTTCCTCTTCTTCCTCTTATTCTTCTTCATCTTCTTCATCTTCTTCTTTTTGTTTCTTCTTCTACTTCTTGTTCTTCTTCTACTTCTTCTTCTTTTTCATCATCTTCTTCATCTTCTTCTTATTCTTCTTCTTTTTCTTATTCTTCTTCATCATCATCGTCTTCTTCTTCTTCTTCTTCTTCTTCCTCTTCTTCTTCTCCTTCAGCTTCTTCTTCTTCTTCTTCTTCTTCTTTCTCCTCTTCTTCTTCTTCTTCTTTGTCTTCTTCTTCTTCTTCTTCTTCATATTCTTCTTCTTCTTCGTCTTATTCGTCGTCATCGTTTTCTTCATCATCATCTTTTTCATCTTGTTGTTCTTCTTTTTTCTTCTTCTTCTTCTTCTTCTTTTTCTTCTTCTTGTTCTTTCTCTTCTTCTTCTTCTTCTTCTTCTTCCTCTTCTTCTTCTTCTTTTTCCTCTTCTTCTTCTTCTTCTTCCAATTGTCCTTCTTCTTCTTCTTCTTCTTCTTTCTCCTCTTCCTCATCTTCTTCTTCTTCCTGATCTTCTACTTTGACATCTTCTTCTTCCTCTTCCTCTTCTTCTTCTTCTTTTACTTCTTCTTCTTCTTTCTTTTTCTCCTCTTCTTGCACAACTTCTTCTTCTTCCTCCTTTTCCTCCTCTTCTTCTTCTGCTTCTATTTCTTCTTGTTCTTCTACTACTACAACAATATCTTCTTCTTCACCTTCTTCTTGTTGTTCATCATCTCCTTCTTTAACTTCTTCGTCTTCTATTTCTCCTTCTTCTTTTTCGTCTTTTTCTTCTTCCTTATCAGCTTTTTCTTCTTCTTTGTCTTCTTTTTCTTCATCTTCTTCTTCTCCTTCTTCGTCTTCTTCTAGTTCTTCCCCTTTTTCTTCTTCTTCTTCTTCTACTTCTTCATCTTCTACTACTACTACTTCTTCGTCTTCTTCTGTCTCTTGTATCTCTTCATGTTCTTCTTGTTTTTCTTCTT
>JAIUJO010001812.1:20000-22500 GCA_023846275.1 Vanilla planifolia
GCGATTGCCCTTTATAATATTTTCGGTTCATATGACTCCCGAGTCGTTTGGGATTGGCTCCCCCTTCCTCGACCAAGATTTAATCACTTGGTCCTGTTGACTTGATTTTGCACTTGATATGGTTAGCTTTCTCTGCGGGCTGAGTTCACACTTGTTCCGTTCAACAGTTGCTGGCTGATTTCTCACTTGTTCCATTCAGCAGCTCTTCTTACGGCCTTTGGGCTTCGCTCGTCCCTTTCAGGTCTATCAAACAATTTTTACTTTATTTTAATTTTTATTCCTTAATGCCTCAACAGACCAGTCGTCAGGTTGGGATGACGCACCCAACGCTACAGTGAAAATTCCAAAGACTAAAGTGGTTTTATAGTATTTTGTGAGAATTTTTGTGCCAAAATTTTAAATATAAGTAGACCAAAATAATTTTATATTATGATAGTATTACAAGTGTCCTAAATAACTATGAAAAGAAATTAATGAAAAATGTTTAAAAATAATTTTAAAAAAAGAAATATCGATGTCTATACTTTTCATTAAAAATGCTTGGACCAAAAATAAAAATTCAAAAATTATTAAACTTATAATATTTTTAAATATTAATACTACTAGTGTGCCACATCATCTCAAAATTTAGACATTAAATTAAAGAAAAATAAACAGATATTCAAGTATAAAGATTTTGGTACATGCCTTCAATTTCCTTCAAGCTTTCCATCAACAAAGAGTCTTGAATACCACTATTTTAGACGTTTTAAAGTTCAAGGCTTTACTTAATTTAATATTAATAATTTAAATTAAAAAAATTCCAAATGATATATAAAAATTTATGCTTGACCCATCAAACACTAAAGTGTAAAACTTCTTCTACTTCTTCTTTTTCTTCTTCTTCTTCTTCTTCTTCTACTTCTTCTTCTTCCTCTTCTTCTTCTTCTTCTCTTTCTAGCCTTCTTCGTCTTCTTCATGTTCTTCTTCTTCTTCATCATCTTCTTCGTTTTTCTCCTCCTCATCTTCATTGTCATCATCATCATCATCTTTTTCTATTTCTTCATCTTCATCTTCTTGTTCTTCTTCATCAGCATCTTCTTCTTCTTCTTCTTCCTCCACTTCTTTTCTTCTTCTTCTTCTTCTTCTCCAAGTTATTATTCTTCTTCTTCTTCTTCTTCTTCCTCTTTGTCTTCTTCTTTTTCTTCTTCTTCTTCTTATTCTTCTTCTTTTTCTTCTTCTTCCTCTTCTTCTTCCTCTTATACTTCTTCTTCTTCATCTTCTTCATCATCTTTTTCTTTTTCTTCTTCTTCTTCTTCTTCTTTGTCTTCATCATCTTCTTCTTCTTCATATTCATCTTCTACTTCTTATTAATCTACTTATTCTTCTTCTTATTGTTGTTCTTTGTTTTCTTCTTCTTCTTTTTCTTCTTCTTCTTCATCTTCTTCATCTTCTTCTTTCTCAACTTCTTCATCTTCATCTTCATCTTCTTCTTCATCTTCTTCTTCTTCTTCTTCTTCATCTTTTACTTTGTCTTCTTCTTCTTCTTCATCTTTTACTTTGTCTTCTTCTTCTTCTTCTTCAACTTTTCCTCTTTCTTTTACTCCTCCACCTTCTTCTTGTGTTCTTCTTCTTCTTATTCTTATTCTTTTCCTTCGCCTTCTTCTTCTTCTTCTTCCTCTTATTCTTCTTATTCTTCTACTTTTACAAATTTTTCTTCTTTTTCCTCTTCGTCCTCTTCTTCTCCTTCTTCATATCCTTCTTCTTTTCCTTCTCTTTCTGCTTCTCTTTCTTCTTCTTTTTCTTCTTCTTCTTCTTATACTTCTACTTTTTTTCTTCTTCTCCTCCTTCTTTTTATTCTTCTCCTTCTCCTTCTTCTTCTTCTTCTTTTTATTCTTCTTCTTTTTTTTCTTCTTCTTCTCCTTGTTCTTCTTTTGCTTCTTTTCTTCTTCTTCTTCTTCTACTTCTTCATCTTATTGTTGTTCTACTTATTCTACTTTTTCTTCTTCTTCGTCTTTTTCTACTTCTCCTTCTCGTTCTTCTTTTACTTCTTTTTTCCTTCTTCTTGTTCTTCTTATTCTTCTTCTTCTTCTTCAACCTCTTGTGCTTCTTCATCTTCTTCATCATCTTCTTCACCATCATCTTCTTCTCCTTCTCCTTCTTCTTCTTCTTCTTCTTGATATTCATCTTCTACTTCTTATTAATCTACTTATTCTTCTTCTTCTTGTTGTTCTTGTTCTTCTTCTTCTACTTTTTCTTCTTCTTCTTCATATTCTTTTTCTTTTTCTTTCTCAACTTATTCATCGTAATATTCAACTTCATCTTCTTCTTCATCATCTTCTTCTACTTCTTCTTCTTCTTCTTCGTCTTCTTCATCTTAATCATCTGCATCTTCTTCTTCTTATGCTTCTTCTTTACCTTCTTCATTGTCAACTTCTTCTTCTTTTTCTTCTTCTTATTCTTCTTTTTCTTCTTCTTCTTCTCTTTCTTCTTCTTCTTCTTCTTCTTCTTCTTCTTCTAC
>JAIUJO010001812.1:30000-42500 GCA_023846275.1 Vanilla planifolia
TTGCCTTCTTATTCTTCTTCTACTTTTTTTAAATGTTTTTTTCAACCTCTTCTTCAACTTTTTCTTCTTTTACTACGTCTTCTTCGTCTTCTTCGTCTTCTTCTTCTTCTTCTCCTTCTTCATCTTCTTCTTCTTCTTTGCCTTCTTCTACTTCTTTTTCTTCTTCTTCTTTTTTGTCTACTTCTTCGTCTGTGTATTCTTCTTCTTCTTCTTAGACTTCTTCATTACCTATCTCTTCTTCTTTATCTTCTACATTGTCTTCTTCTTCATTCTCTTCTCCTTATTCTTCTTCTTCTACTTCTTCTTCTTCTTCTACTTCTTCTTCTTCTACATCTTCTACTTCTTCTTCTACTTGTTGTTCTTCTTCTTCTTCGCCTTCTTTGTGTTTTTCTTCTTCTTCTTCTTCTTCTTCTTCTTTGTCTTCATCTTCTTCTTCTCCTTCTTCTTCTTCTTCTTTCCATTCTTCGTATTCTTCTTTACTTCTTCTACATATTTTTCTTTTTCATCTTCTTCCTCTCCTTCTTTAACTTCATCATCTTCTTCTTCTTCTTCATTTTCCTCTTCCTCTTCTTCTTCTTCTTCTACTCCTACATCTTCCTCTTATGGTCCTCCTTCTTCTCCTTCTTCTTAATCTTCTTCTTCTCGTTTATCTTGTTGTTGTTGTTGATCTTCTTCTCCTTCTTCATTTACTTCATCCTCTTCTTCTACTTTACATTCTCCTTTTTGTCTTCTTCTTCTTCTTCTTCTTCATCTTCTTCTTCTTCTTCTTCTTCTTCTTCTTCTGCTTCTTCTTTTGTTACTCTTTCTTCTTCTTCTTCTACTACTACTTCATCTTCTTTTTCTTTTTAATCATCATCAATATCATTATCATCATCTTTTCTTCTTCTGTTTTTCCTTCTTCTTCTTCTTCTTTGCCTTCTTCTTCGCCTTCTTCTTCTTCCTCTTTAATTTCTTCTTCTTGTTCTTCTTGTTCTTGTTCATGTTCTTCTTCTTCTTCTTCTACTTCTTCTTATTCTTCCTCTTCTTCATCTTCTTCTTCTTCTTCTTCTTTTTCTTTTGCTTCTTTTTCTTCCTCTTCTTCTTCTACATCTCCTTCTTCTTCTCCTTATTCTTTTTCCTCTTCCTCTTCTTCTTCTTCTTCTTGTTCTTTTTCTTCTTCTTCTTCTTTTTCTTCATCTTGTTCTTCTCCTTCTTCTTCTTCTTCATCTTCTTCTTCATCTTCTTCCTCCTCTCCTCTTCTTCTTCTTCTTCTGCTTCTTCTTTTTCTTCTTTTTCTCCTTCTTCTTCTTCTTCTTCTTCTTCTTCTCTACTTTTTCTTCTTCTTTTCCTTCTTCTTCTTCTTCTTCTTCTTCTCCATCTTCTTTACCTTCTTCTTCTTCGTCATCTTCTTCTTCTTCTTCTTCTTCTCCTTCTTCTTCTTCTTCTTCTTCTTCCTTTTCTTCTTCATTTTCTTCTTCTTCTTCTACTTCTTCTTCTTCTTTGTCTCCTTTTTTTTCTTCTTCTTCTTCCTTTTTTCCTTCTTTCTCTTCATCATCCACCTCATCTTCTTGTTTTTCATCTTTTTCTTGTTCTTCATCTTTCTCTTCTATTTCTTCTTCCTCTTCATCTTCTTTGTCTTCTTATTTTGCTTCATCTTCTTCTTCTTCTTCCTCCTCTTCTTCTTCCTCTCTTTTCTTCCTCCACTTCGTCTTCATCATCTATTTCTTCTTCTACTTTGTGTATTTCTTCTACCTTTTCTCCTTCTTCTTCTTCTTCTTCTTCTTCTTCTTTTTCTTCGTATCTTACTGTTATTATGATTCCTCTACTTGTCCTTCTTCTTCTGTTGCTTTCTTTTCTTCTTCTTCTCCTTCTTCTTAGTCTTATTCTTCTTTTTCTTCATCATCTTCTTTTTCTTCATCTTCTACTTCAACTTCTTCTTCTTCTTCTTCTTCTTCTCCTTCTTCTTCCACTTCTTCTACTTTTTCGCCTTCTTTGTCTTCTTCTTCTTCTTCTTCTTTGTCTACATATTCTTCATTTTCTTTTTAATCTTTGTCTTTGGTTTCTTCTTCTTCCTTGTCTACATCTTCTTCTTCTTCTTCTTCTTCTTCTTCTTCTTTGTCTACATCTTCTTCTTCTTCTTCTTCTTCTTCTTCATCTTCTTCTTCTTCTTCTTCTTCTTCTCTTCTTATTCCTCTTCTTTCTCATCGTCTTGTTCTTCTTCTTCTTCTTCTTCTTCTTCGTGTTCTTCTTCTTCTTCTTCTTCTACTACTTCTTCTTCTTCTTTATCTTCTTCTTCTTCTTCTTCTTCTCTCTTCCTTCTTCTTCTTCTTCTTCTTCTTTGTCTTCTTTGTCCTCTTCTGCTTCTTCTTCTTCTTCTTCTTTTCTTTCTACATCTTCTTTGACTTCTTCTTCTTCTTCTTCTATTTCTTGTTCTTCTTCTTTTTGTTATTCTTCTTCTTCTTCTTCTTCTTCTTTTATTTCTTCTTCTTCTTCTTCTTGTTATTCTTCTTCTTCTTTTTCTTCTTATTCTTCTTCCTCTTCTTTTTCTTCTACTTCTTCTTCTTCTTCTTTATCTTCTTCTTGTTCTTCTTTTTCTTCTTTTTCTTCTCCTCCTTCTTCTTCTTCTTCTTCTTCTTCTTTGTCTTCTTTGTCTCCTTCTACTTCATCTTCATCTTCTCCTACATCTTCTTTGACTTCTTCTGCTTCCTCTCCTTTTATATTTCATCTTCTTTTTCCTCTTCTTCTTCTTCTTCCTCTTCTTTTTCTTCTTGTGCTTCATTCCTCTTCTTCTTCTTCTTCTTTTTCTCCTTCATCTTCTTCTCCTTCTCCTTCTTCTTCTTCTTCTTTATCTTCTATGTCTACTTCTTCTTCTTCATCTTCTTCGCCATCATCTTCTTCTTCTTCATATTTTTCTACTTCATTGCCTTCTTCATCTTCTTCTTCTTCTTCGCCTTCTTCTTCTTCGTCTACTTCTCTTACTTCATCTTCTTCTTCTACTTCATCATCTTCTTCATCTTCTTCTTCTCATTCATCTTCTTTTTCACCTTGTTGTTCTTATTTTTTTCCTCTTCTTTTTCTTCTTCTTCTTCTTCGTATTTTTCTTCGTCTTATTCTTCTTATTCTTCTTTTTCTTCTTTTTCTTCTTCTTCTTCTACCGCATCTAATTCTTCTTCTACATTTTCTTCTTCTTCTACGTCTTTTTTTTTCTTCTTCCTCATTTTCTTCTTCGTATTCCTCATCTCCTTCATTTTATTCTTCTTTTGTTTCTTCTTCTTCATCTTGTTCTTCTTCTTCTTCTTCACCTTCACCATCTTCTTATTCTACTTTTTTTTCTTCGTCTTCATCATCATCATCATCATCTTCTTCTTCTTCTTCTTCTTCTTTTTCTACTTCATCTTCTTCGTCTTCTACTTCTTTAACTTCATCATCTTCTTCTTCTTCCTAGTCTTCTTGATCTTCTACTTTGTCTTCTTCTGCTTCTTCTTCCTTTTCTTCCTCTTATTCTTTTTCTTCTTCTTCTTCTTCTTCTTCTTCTTCTTCTTCTTCTTCGACTTCTTCTTCTTCTTCTTCCTCTTCGTCCTCTTCTTCTTCTTTTTTGTCTGCTTCTTCTTCTTCTTCCTCTTCTTCTCCTTATTATTATTATTCTTCTTCTCCTTCTTCTATTTCTTATTCTCCTTCTTTTTTTTTCTTCTTCATCTTCTTCCACTTCTTCTTTCTCTTCTTCTTCTTCTTCTATTCCTTTTTCCCCTCCTTCTACTTATTAATATTATTATTATTATTATTATTCTCTTTCTTCTTCTCCTCCTCCTCCTCCTTCTTCTTCTTCTCCTTCTACTTCTTCTTCTTCATCTTCTTCTTCTTCAACTTCTTATTCTTCTTCTTCTTTTCTTCTTCTACTTCTCCTACTTCTTTTAATTCTTTTTTCTTCTTATTCTTCTTCTTCTCCTCTTCCACCACCTTCTTCTACTTGTTCTTCTTCTTTTTTTTTCTTCTTCTTCTACTTCTTGTTGTTGTTTGTTCTTCTTCTTCATCATCTTCTTCTACTTTGTCATCATCTTCTCCTTCTTCTTCTTCATCATCTTCTTCTACTTTGTCATCATCTTCTCCTTCTTCATTTTCATCTTCTTCTTCTTCATCTTCTTGTTTGTCTTCTTCTTCTTCATCTCCTTCTTCTACTTCTTTGTCTTCGTCTTCTTCTTCTACTTCTTCTTCTTCTTCTTTTTCTTCACCTTCTTCTAATTCTTCTTGTTCTACTTCTTTTACATCTTCTTCTTCCTCTTCTCCTTTAACTTCTTCATTGCCTTCTTCTTTTTCTTTTTCTTCTTCTTCTTCTTCTTCTTCTTCTTCTCCTTTGTCTTCTCCTTCTTTTAATACCTCTTCATCATCTCCTTCTCCTTCTTCTTCTAATAGCTCTTCATCTCATCATCATCTTCTTCTTCTTATTCTTATTCTTATTCTTCTTCTTCTTCCACTTCTTCTTCTTCTTCTTCTTCTTCTTTGCCTTCTTCGTCTTCTTCTTCTTCGTCTTCTTCCGCTTATTCTTGTTCTTCAAAAAATTATTGTTGTTCTTCTTCAACATCTTCCCCTTCTTCTTCTTCTTCTTTTCCTTCTTCTTAATCTTCTACTTCGGCTTCTTCTTTGTCTTCTTCTTCTTCTTCTTCTTCCTGTACCCTTCATCTTTTCCGTTTACTTCTACTCCAGCATCTTCTTCTTTTTCTTCTTCCTCTTCTTCATCATAATCTTCTTCTTCTTCTTCTTCTTCTACTTCTTCTTCTATGTCTTCTTCTTGTTCTTCTTCTCCTTCTTCTTCTTTTTATTCTTCTTCAACTTCTTCTTCTTTTCTTCTTCTTTTTCTTCTTCTTTTTCTTCCTCTTCTCCTTTTTCTTCTTCTTTTTCAACATCTTCTTCATCTTCCTCTTCTTCCTCTTTACGTTCTTCTTCTTCTTCTTCTTCTTCTTCTTCTGCTTCTTCTCCTTCTCCTTGTTGTTCTTCTTCTTATACTTCGTCTTTTTCTACTTTATTTACTACCTCTTCTTCTTCTTGTTCTTCATCTTTCTTTTCTTCATTTCTTCTTCTTCTTGTTCTACAACCTTTACCTCTGCTTCTTCTTCTTCTTATTCTCCTCCTTCTTCTACTTCTTCTTCTACCTTTCTTCTTCTTCTTCTTCTTCTTCTTCTTCTTCTTTTACTTCTTCATATTTTTTCTTCTCCTTCTTGTTCTTCTCCTTCTTCTTCTTCTCGTTCTCCATCTTCTTCTTCTTCTTCTTCTTCTTTTTCTTCTTCTCCTCCTTCTTCTTTCTCTTCTTCTTCTTCTTCTTCTTCTTCTTCTTTTTCTACTTCTTCTCATTCCCCCTTCTTCTTCTCCTCCTTCTTATTCTTATTCTTCTTCTTGTTCTTGTTCTTTTTCTTCTTCTTCTTCTTCTTCTTCTTCTTCTTCTTCTTTTTCTTCTTCTTCTTCTTCTCCTTCTTCTCCTCCTTCTTCTACTTCTCCTTATTCTTCTTCTTCTTCTTCTCCTTCCTCTCCTCCATCTTCTTGTTCTTAATCTTCTTCTTCTTCTACTACCTCTTATTCTTCTTCTTCTTCTTCTCCTTCTTCTCCTTCTTCTCCTTCCCTTCTTCTTATTCCACTTCTTATCCTTCTTCTTCTTCTTCTTCTTCTTCTTCTTCTTCTTCTTCTTCGTCTTCTTCTTCTTCTTCTTCTTCTTCTTCTTCTTCTTCTTCTTCTTCTTCTTCATCTTCTTCTTCATCCACTTCTTCTACTTATTATTATTATTATTATAATAATAATAAATATTATTATTAATATTATTATTATTATTATTATTATTCTTTTTCTTCTTCTCTTTCTTCTTCTTCTTCTTCTTCTCTTTCTTCTTCAACCTCTTCTTCTTCTTCTTCTTCATCATCTTCTTCTTCTCTTCTTCTTCTTGTTCAACTTCTTCTTCTTCTTCTTTATCTTCTTTTTCTTCTTTTTTCTTCTTTTTCTTCTTCTTCTTCTTCTTCTTCTTCTTATTCTTCTTCTACTTCTTCTTCTTCATTTTCTTCTTCTTCTTCTTCTTCTTCATCTTCTGTTTCTACTTCTTCTCCTTCTTCTTCGACTTCTTCTCCTCCTTGTTCTTCTTTTTCTAGTTTTTCTTCTTCCTCCTCTTATTCTTCTTCTTCCCCCCGCCTCTTCTTGTTCCTAATCGTCTTTTTCGTTATCATCATCATCTTCTTCTTCTCCCCCTTCTTCTTCTTCTTCTTGTTCTGCTTGTCCTTCTTCTTTTACTAGTTCTTCATCTTCTTCTTCTTCTTCTACCACTATTTCTACTACTACTTCTTCTTCTTCTTATTCGTGTTTTTCTTCTTATACTTGTTCTTCTTCTTCTTCTTCTTCTTCTTCTTCTTCCTCTTCCTCTTCTTCTTCTCCTTCTTCTTCTTCTTCTTCTTCATCTTCTTTATCTTCTTCTTCCTCCTATGCTTCTTGTTCTTCCTTTTCTTCTTCTTCCACTTCTTCTTCATCTTCTTCTTTCTCTACCTCTTCTCCTTCTTCTTCTTCTTCTTCTTCTTCTTCTTGTTCTTTTGCTTCTTCATCTTCTTCTTCTTTTTTGTCTTCTTCCTCTACTTCTTTATCATCTTCATCTTCATCATCATCATCATCTTCTTCTTCTTCTTCTTCTTGTCCATCTTCTTTTTCTTCTTTTCCTTCTTCCTCCCGCACTTATTCATCTCCTACTTCTTCGTCTTCTTTTCTTTCTTCTTCTTCTTCTTTTTCTTCTTCTTCTTCTTCTCCTTCTTCTTCTTCTTGTTATTCATCTTCTTCTTCTTCTTCTTCGTCTTCTTGTTCTTCTTCGTCTTCTTCTTCTTCTTCTTCTTCTACTTCTTCTCCTTCTTCTTCTTCTTCTTCTTCTTCTCCTAATTCTACTTCTTCTTCTCGTTCTTCTTCTTCTTCTTTTTCTTCCTCATCTTCTTCTTCTTCT
Source organism: Vanilla planifolia (assembly GCA_023846275.1). Classification (NCBI taxonomy): domain Eukaryota; kingdom Viridiplantae; phylum Streptophyta; class Magnoliopsida; order Asparagales; family Orchidaceae; genus Vanilla; species Vanilla planifolia. The sequence goes on from JAIUJO010001812.1 coordinate 36,938, forward strand.
TCCTCTTCCTCTTCTTCTTCTTCTTCTTCTTCTACTTCTTCTTCATCGCCTTCGACTTCTTCTTCTTTTTCGTCTACTTCTTCTTCTTCTTCTTCTTCATCTTCTTTTTCTACTTCTTCATTTTCTTCTTCTCCTTCTCCCTCTTCTTATTCTTTTTTTCTTCTTCCTCTTCTTCTTCTTCTTCTTCTTCTTATTCTTCTTCTTTTTCTTCTTCTTCATCTTCCTCTTCTTCTTGTTTTCTTCTTCTTCTTCTTGTTCTACTTATTCAACTTCTTCTCCTTCTTCTTCTTTTACGTCTTCTCCTTCTCGTTCTTCTTTTACTTCTTGTTTTCTTAATCTTCTTCTTCTCCCCTTCCTTGACCACCTTCTTATTCTTCATCTTATTATTATTACTATTATTATTCATCCTCTTCTACTTTTTCTTCATCATATTCTTCATCATCTTCTTAATCATCTTGTTCTTCTCCTTCTTCTTCTTCTTCTTCTTCTTCTTTTCTTCTTCGTCTTCATGTTCATCTTCTTCTTCTTCTTCATATCATCTTCTACTTCTTATTAATCTACTTATTCTTCTTCTTCTTCTTACTGTTCTTCTAATTTTTCTTCTTATTTTTCTTCTTCTTCTTCTTCTTCTTTTTCTTTCTCAACATCTTCATCATTTGCATCTTCATCTTCTTCTTTGTCTACTTCTTCTTCATCTTCTTCTTCTGCATCTTTGTCATCTTCTTCTTTTTCTTCTTCTTTCTCCTTCTTCTTCTTCTTCTTCTTCTCCTACTTCTATGTCTTCTTCTCATTCTTCTTCTTCTTCTTCTTTTACTTCCTCTTCCTCTTCTTCTTATTCTCCTTCTTCATCATCGTCTTCGACTTCTTCTTCTTGTTCTTCTATTTCGTCTACTTCTTCTTCTTCTTCTTCTTCTTTTTCTTCTTCTTCTTCTTCTTCTACTACTTCTTCTTTTTCTTCTTCTCCTTCTCCTTCTTCTTATTCCTTTTTTTTCTTCCTCTTCTTCTTCTGATTCGTCTTCTTTTTCTTCTTCTTCTCCTTCTTCTTCTGCTTCCTTCCTTCTTATACTTGTTGTTCTAGTTATTCTACTTCTTCTTCTTCTTCTTCTTCTCCTTCTCATTCTTCTTTTACTTCTTCTTTTTCTTCTTATCTTCTTCTTCTCCCCTTCCTCGGCCTCCTTCTACTTCTTCGACTTCTTTTTCTTCTTCTTCTTCTTCTTCTTCTTCTTCTTCTTCTTATTCATCTACTTCTTCTTCTTCTTCATCATCATCTTCTTCTTCTTCTTCTTCTTCTTCTCCTCCTTCTTCATGTTCTTCTTCTTCTTCCTTGTTTTATACTTCTTCTTCTGCTTCAACTTCTTCTTCTTCTTCTTCTCTCTCTTCTTCTTCTTCGCCTTCTTCGACTCCTTCTTCTTCTTCTTCTTCTATGTCCTCCTGTTCTTTTTCTTCTTTGTCTCTTGTCTTCTTATTTTCTTCTTCACCTCCTCCTGCTTATTCTTCTTCTCCTCCTTCTTCTTGTTCTTCTTATTCTTCTTCTTCTCTTTCTTCTACTTCTCCTTCTCATTCTTCTTTTTCTTCTTCTTCTCCTACTTCTTCTTCTTCATCATCTTCTTCTTCTTTTACTTCTTCTTCTTGTTCTTCTTCTTCTTCTTCTTCTTCTTCTCCACCTTATTCTTTTACTTTTTTTTTCTTGTTCTTGTTCTTCATGTTCTTCTTTTTCTCCTCTTCCTCCTCCTCTTCTTATTCTTCTTCTTCTTCTTCTTTTCCTTCTCATTCTTCATTTTCTTCTTCTTCTTCTTCTACTTCTTCTTCTTCATCTTCTTCTTCTTCTACTTCTTCTTCTTCATCTTCTTCTTCTTCTTTTACTTCTTCTTGTTCTTCTTCTTCTTGTTCTTCTTCTTCTTCTCCACCTTCTTCTTTTACTTTTTTTTCTTGTTCTTATTCTTCACGTTCTTCTTTTTCTCCTCTTCCTCTTCTTCTTCTTCTTCTTCTTCCTCTTCCTCCTCCTCCTCTTCTTCTTCTTCTTCTTCTTCTTCATCTTCTTCTTCTTCCTCTTCTTCTGCTTCTTCTTTTTCTTTGCCTTCTTCTTCATCTTATTTTTCTTGTTCTTCTTCTTCTACAATTTTTTCTTCTTTTTCTTCTTCTTCATCTTCTTCTTCTCCTTTTTGTTTTAATTCTTCTTCTTCTGCTTCTTCTTCTTCTTCTTCTTCTTCTTCTACTCTTCTTCGTCTTCTTTGTGTTCTTCTTCTTCTTCTTCTTCTTCTTCTTTTTCCTCTTGCTCTTCTTCATCATCATCTTCATCTTCTTCTTCTTGTTCTACTCCTTCTCATTCTTTTTCTTCTTCTACTTTTTCTTATTGTTGTTCTACTTATTCTACTACTACTTCTTGTTCTTCTTCTTCTCCTTCTCTTTATCATTCTTCTTTTACTTCTTCTTGTTCTTCTTATTCTCCCCCTTCCTCGGCCTCCTTCTTATTATTATTATTATTATTATTATTATTATTATTATTATTATTATTTTTACTATAATTATTATTATTCATCTACTTCTACTTCTTATTCTTCATCTTCTTAATCATCTTCTTCATTATCTTCTTCATCATCTTCATCCTCTTCTTCTCCTTCTTCTTCTTCTTCGTCTTCATCTTCTTCTTCTACTTCATATTCATCTTTTATTTCTTATTATTAGTCTACTTATTCTTTTTCTTCTTGTTGTTCATGTTCTTCTTCTTCTTCTTCTTTTTCTTCTTCTTATTCTTCATCTTCTTCTTCTTCTCCTTTCTCAACTTCTTTATCTTCATCTTCATCTACTTCTTCTTCATCATCTTCTTTTTTCTCTTCATCTTCTACATCTTTCTCTTCTTCTTCTTCTTCTACTTCTTTACCTTCTTTGTCATCTTCTTCCTCTTCTTCTTCTTCCTCTTCTTCTTCTTTTTCTTCTTCTTCTTCGTATTCTTCATATTATTCTTCAAACACTTCTTCTTCATCTTCTTCTTCTTATTCTTCCTCTTCTTCTTATGCTTTTTCTTCTTCTTCATCTTCTTCTTCTTCTACTTCTTCTTCATCATTTTCTAATTCTACTACCTCTTCTACTTCTTCTTCTTCTTCTTCTTCTTTTTCTACTTTTTCTTCTTCTTCTTCTTCTTCTTCTTCTCATTCATCTACTTCTTCTTCTTCGTCATCTTCTTCTTCTTCTTCTTCTCCTTCTCCTTCTTCTTCTCATTCTTCTCCTCCTTCTTCTACTTCTTCTTCTTCTACTTCTTCTTCATGTTCTTTTTCTTCTCCCTGGTCATATACTTCTTCTTCTTCTTCTTCAACTTCCTCTTCTTCTTTTTCTTCTTTGCCTTCTTCGATTTTCTTCTTCATCTTCTTCTTCTTCTTCTTCTTCTTCTATGTCCTCTTGTTCTTCTTCTTCTTTGTCGTCTTGTTCTTCTTTTTGTCTACTTCTTCTTCTTCTTCCTCTTCTTCATCTTCTTCTACTTCTTGTTCTCCTTCTTTTTCTTCTTCTTCATCTTCTTCATCTTCTTTTTCTACTTCTTCTTATTCATCTTCTTAACCTCCTCCTACTTACTCTTCTTCTCCTTCTTCTACTTCTTCTTATTGTTCTTCTTCTCTTTCTTCTTCTTCTCCTTCTCATTCTTCTTTTTCTTCTTCTTCTTTTTCTACTTCTTCTTCTTCATCTTCTTCTTCTTCTTGTTCTTCTTCTTCTTCTTCTTCTTCTCCATCTTCTTCTTTTACTTTTTCTTTTCTTGTTTTTGTTCTTCTAGTTCTTCTTTTTCTCCTCTTCCTCCTCCAACATCTACTTGTTCTTCTTCTTCTTCTTCTTCTTCCCCTTCTATTTCTTCTTCTTCATCTAGTTCATAATCTTCTTCTTCCTCTCCTTCTTTCTTCTTCTTCATCTTCATCTTCTTCTTCCTCTTCTTCATATTCATCTTCTACTTCTTATTCATCTTCTTATTCTTCTTCTTCTTGTTCTTCTTCTTCGTCTTCTTTATCTTCATCATCTTCTTCTTTCTCATCATCCTCTTCTTCATCGTCTTCTTCTTCATCATCTCCATCTTCTTTTTCTTCTTCTTTTTCATCTTCTTCTTCTACTTCTTTGTCTTCTTCTTCTTCATCTTCTTCTTCTCCTTCTTTTTCTTCATCTTCTTGTAATTCTTCTGCTTCTTCTTCTGCTTCTTCTACTACCTCTTCTTCACCTCCTCCTTTACCTTCTTCTTTGTCTTCTTGTTCTTCTTTTTCTTCTTCTTCTTCTTCTTCTTCTTCTAATACTTCTTAATCGTCTTCTTCTTTTCCATCTTCCTCTAATACCTCTTCATCATCATCATCTTCTTCTTCTTCTTCTTCTTCTTCTTCTTCTACTACTACTACTTTTTCTTCTTTACCTTCTTCTTCTTCTTATTATTATTATTATTATTATTATTCTAAAAATTATTGTTCTTCTTCTTCTTCTTCTCTTTCTCCTTCTTCTTCCCCTTCTCCTTCTTCTTCTCCTTCTTCTTTTCCTTCTTCTTCATCATCTTCTTCTTCTTCTTGTACCCTTCATCTTCTCCGTATACTACTACTTCTTCATCATCTTCTTCTTTTTCTTCTTCCTCTTCTTGATCAGCTTCAACATCTTATTCTTCTTCTATTTCTTCTTCTTAATCATCTTCTTCTCCTTTTCTTCTTCTTCTTCTTCTTCTTCTTCTTCTTTTTCTTCTTTTTCTTCCTCTTCTCTTTCTTCTTGTTCTTCTTCTTCATTGTCTTTTTCGTCTTCTTCTTCTTCCACTTTTTTTCTTCTTCTTCTTCTTCGTCGTCTTCTTCTTCTTCTTCTTTTGCTTATTCTCCTTTTCCTAGTTCTTCAAATTCTTCTTCTTCTTCTTCTTCTTTATCTTCTTTTAACTCTTCTTCTTCTTGTTCTTCATCTTCCTCTTCATTTTCTTCTTCTTCTTCTTCTCCTTTTTCTTCTTCGTCTTCTTCATATTTCTCTTCTTCTCCTACAACCATTTCTTCTTCTTCTTCTTCTTCTTCCTTTTCTTCTTCTTCTCCTTGTCCTTCTTCTTCTTCTTCTTCTTCTTCTTCTTCTACTACTACTACTACTTCTACTTCTTCTTTTCCTTCTTCTTCTTCTTCTTCTTCTTCTTCGTCTTTTTCTCCTTCTTCTTCTTCTTCTTCTACCTTTCTTCGTCTTCTTCTTCTTCCTCTTCTACTTCTTCTACTTCTACGTCTTCTTCTCTTTCTTCTTCCTCCTCTTCATCATCGTCATCATCATCTTCTTCTTCTTCTTCCTCTTCGTCTACTTCTTCTTCTTCTTCTTTTTATTTCTTATTTGTCTTCTTCTTCTTCTTCTACTCCTTCCTCTTCTACTTCTACTTTTACTACTTCTTCTTCTTTCTTCTTCGTCTTGTTCGTCTTCTTCTTCTTTTCCTCCTTCTCCTTCTTCTTCATCTTCTTCTTCTTCTCCTTCTTCTTCTTCTTCTTTTTCTTCTTCTCTTTCTTCCTTTCCTTTTTGTTCTTCTTCTTTTCCTCATCCTCCTCCTTCTCCTTCTTCTTCATTTGCTTCAGTCTCTTCTTCTTCTCTGCTT
>JAIUJO010001812.1:47500-50000 GCA_023846275.1 Vanilla planifolia
TCTTCTCCTCCTCCTTTCTTCTTCTTCTTCTTCTTCTTCTTCTTGTTCCACTTCTTCGTCTCCTTCATCTTCCTTAACTTTTTCTTCTTCTTCTTCGTCTTATTCTTCTTCTTCTACTACTTGTCCGTCTTCTTTTGCTTCTTCTACTTCTTCTTCATTTTCTCCTTCTACTTCTTCTTCTTCTCCTTCTCCTCCTTTTTCTCCTTTTTCTTCTTTTGCTTCTTCTTGCTCTTCTTCCTCTTCTTCTACTTCTTAATCTTTTTCTTCTTCTTCAAATTTTTCATCATCATCATCTTCTTCTTCTTCTTTTCCTCCTCCTCCTCCTCCTCTTTCTTCTTCTTCTGCTTCTTCTCGTTCTTCTTCCTCTTCTTCTTCTTCTTCTTCTTTTACTTCTTCTTCCTCTTCTTCTTCTTCTTCTTCTTTTTCGTCTTGTTCGTTTTCTTCTTTTACTACTTTTTTTGCTTGTTCTTCTTTTCTTCCCCTTCTACTCCTCCTTCCTCTTCTTCTTCTTCAACGTCCTCTTGTTCTTCTTCTTCTTCATCATCTTGTACATTTTCTTCTTCTTCTTCTTCTTCTTCTTCTTTATCTTCTTCTTCTTCCTCTTTTTCTTCTTCTTAATATTATTATTATTCTTCTTCTCCTTCTTCTTCTTCTTCTTCATCTTCTTCCTCTTCTTCTTCTTCATCATCTTCTTCTTATTCTTATTCTTTTTTTTCTTCCTCTTATTCTTCTTCTTCTTCCACTTCTTCTTCTTCTATTTCTACTTCTTCTTCTTCTTCTTCTTCTCCTTCTTCTTCTTCTTCTACTTCGTCTGCTTCTTCTTCTTCTTCTTCTTCTTCTACTTCTTCTTCTACTTCTTCTCCTACTTCTTCATGTTCTTGTCCTTTGTCTTCTTCTTCTTCTACTTATTCATGTTCTTTTTCTTCTTCTTCTTCTTCCCCTTCTTCTTCTTCTACTTCTCCTTCTTCTCCTTCTTCATCTTCTTCTTCTGTATCTTATTCATCGTCTTCTTCTTCTTCTTCTTTTTCACTATCTTTTACTTCTTTTTCTTCTTCTTCTTCTTCTTCTTCTTCTTCTTCTTCTTCCTCTTCATCTTTGGCTTCTTCTGCTTCTTCTTCAACATCATCTTCTTCTTCTACTTGTTCTTCAACTTCTACTTCTTTTTGGTCTTTTTCTTCTTCTTCTTCTTCTACTCCTTTTTTCTTCTTCTTCTTTTTTGTCTTTTTCTTCTTCTTCTTCTTCTACTCCTTTTTTCTTCTTCTTCTTCTTCTTCTTGTACTTCTTCGACTCCTTCTTCTTCTTCTTCTACTTCTTCTCCTTCTTTTTCTTCTTCCTCGTCTTCTTCTTCTTCTTCTTCTTTATCTTCCTCTTCTTCTCCTTCTTCTCCTCCTTCTTCTTTTTCTTTTTCTCCTTTTTCGTTTTCTTCTTCATATTCTTCTTCTTCTTCTTCTTCTTCTTCTTCTTTGTCTTCTTCTTCTTCTTCTTCTTCTTCTTTGTCTTCTTCTTCTTCTTCTTCTTCTTCCACATCTTCTTCAGCTTCTTCTTCCTATTCTTCTTCTTCTTTTTCTTTTTCTACTTCTTCTTCTTCTTCTTTTTCTTCCTATTCTTCTTCTTCTTCTTCTTCTTCTTTGTCCTCTTCATCTTCTTTGACTTCATCTTCCTCTTCTTCTTCTTCTTTGTCTTCTTCTTCTTCTTCATCATCTTTGTCATCTTTGTCTTCTTGTTCTTCTTCTTCTACGTCATCTTCTTCATCTTCTTCCTCTTCTTCTTTTTGTCTTCTCCTTGTTCTACTTCGCCATCTTCTTATTCTTCAACTTTTTGTTCTTCTTCTTTTCCTTATTCTTCTTCCTTTTCTTCTCCTTCTTCTACTTTTTCTTCAATTTCTTCTTCTTCCACATCTTTTTCTTCTTCTTCTTCGTCTTCTTCTTCTTTTTCTTCTTCTACTTGTCCATCTTCTTCTACTTCTTCTACTTCCTCTTCATCTTCTTCTTCTTCATCATCATCTTCTTCTTCTACTTCTTCTTCTTCTCCTTGTCCTCCTTTTTCTACTTTTTCTTCTTCTGCTTCATCTAGTTCTTCTTCCTCTTCTTCTACTTCTTTTTCTTCTTCTTCTTCTTCATCTTTTTCATATTTTTCATCATCTTCTTCTTCTTCTCCTCCTTCTTCTCTTTATTCTTCTTCTACTTCTTCTTGTTCTTCTTCCTCTACTTCTACTTCTTCTTTATCTTCTCCTTCTTCTTCTTCTTCTTCTTCTTATTCTACTTCATCATCATCATCATCTTCTTCTTCTTCTTCTTCTTCTTCTACTTCTTCTTCTTTTAAGATTTCTTCTTGTTCCTCTTCTTCTTGTTCTTCTTCTTCTTCTTCTTCTTCTTCGTCTTCTTCTTCTTATTTGTCTTCTTCTACTACTTCTTCTTCTTCTTCGTCTTCTTCATCTTCGTCTTCTTTGTCTTCTTCTTCTTCTTCTTCTTCTTGTTCTCTTATTCTACTTCTCCTCCTT
>JAIUJO010001812.1:57500-62500 GCA_023846275.1 Vanilla planifolia
CTTCGTCTTCTTCTTCTTCTTCTTCATCTTCTTCTTCTCTTTCTCCTTCTCCTTCTTCTTCTTCTTCTTCATCTACTACTTCTTCTTCTTCTTCTTTTTCATCATCTTCTTCTTCTTCTTCTATTTCTTCTTCTTCTACTTCTACTTCTTCTTCTTCTTAATCGTCTTCATCTTCATCTTCTTCTTATTTAACTTCTTCATCTTCTTCCTCTTCCTCTTCTTTTTCTTTTTCTTATCTACCTTTTCTTCTTCTTTCGCTTCTTCCATTTCTTCTTCTTCTTCTTCTTCTTCTTCTTCTTCTTCTTCTTCTTTCTCTTCTTCTTTTTTATAATCATCATTATCTTCTTCTTCTTCTCGTCCTCCACCTTCTTCTTCTCCTTATTATTCTTATTCTTATTCTTCATCTTCTTCTTCTTCTTCTTCTTCATCTTTTCTTCATCATCATTATTTTCTTCTTGTTCTTCTTCTTTTTTCTTCTTTTTCTTCTTCTTCTTCTTCTTCTTCTTATTCTTCTCTAACTTCTTCTTCCCCTTCCTCTTCTTCTTCTTCTTCCTCTTTTTCTTCTTCTTCTTCTTCTTCTTCTCTTTCTTCTTCTTCGAAATCTTCTTCTTCTTCTTCTTCTTCTTCTTCTACTTTTTCTTATTCTTCTTCTTCTTCTTCTTCTTCTTCTTCTTTTTCCTCTTGTTCTTCTTCTTCTTTTTCTTCTTCCTTTTCATGTTCTTCTACTTCTTCTTCTTCTTCTTCTTCGTCATCTTGTTCTTGTTCTTCCTCTTCTTCTTCGCCTTTTTTCGTCTTCTTCCCCTTCTTCTTCTTCTTCCCCTTCTTCTTCTTCTTTGTCTTCTATATCTTCTTTATCTTTTCTATCTTCTTCTTCTTTTATTCTTCTTCTTCTTCATCTTCTGCTCCTTCTTGTTCTCTTTCTTCTTCTTCTTCCTCATCTTCATCTTCTTCTTCATTCTCTTCTTCTTCTTCTTCTCTTCATCTTTTTTTTCTTCTTCTTCTTAAGCTTCTTCTTCTTCTTCTTCTTATTCTTCTTCTTCTCCTCCTTCTTCTTCTTCTTCTTTCTCTTCTTCTTCTTCTTATTTTTCTTCTTGCTTATCTTCTTCTTCTTCTTCTTCTTATTGTTCCTCTTCTTCCTCTATTTGTTGTAGTCCTTCTCCTTCTTCTTCTTCTTCTTCTTCTTCTTCTTTTTCTTCTTTGTCGTCTTCTTCTTCTTCTTAGTCTTCTCCTTCTTCCTCTTCTTTTTTTTTCTTCTTCAACAACTTAATCTTCTTCTTATTCTTCTTCATCTTCACCTTCTTCATCTTTTGTCTCTTATTTTTCTTTTTATTCTTCTTCCTCTAATTCTTCTTCTTCTTCCTCTACTTCTTGTTTTTCATTTTTGTTCATCTTCTTCTTCTTCTTCTTCATCTATTAAATAATCTTCTTGAACTACTTCTTATTCTTATTCCTTATTCTTATTCTTCTTCTCATTCTTCTTCTTCAACTTCTTCTTCTTCTTCTTCTTCTTCTTCTTCTTCTTCTTCTCTTTCTTCTTCCTCTTCTTCTTCTTCTCCTTCTCCTTCTTTTTCTTCTTCTTCTTCTTCTTCTTCTACTTCTTCTTCTTCTTCTTCATCTTCTTCTTCTTCTTTTATTTCTTCTTCTTCTTCTTTGTTTTCTTCTTCTTCTTCTTCTTCTTCTTCTTTAACTTCTTCTTCTTCTTCTTCTTCCTATTCTTTTTCTTTTACATATTCTTCCTCTTCTTCTTCTTCAACTTCTTTCATTTCTTCTTCTTCTTCTTCTTCTTTATCATCTTCTTCTTTTTCTTCTTCTTTTTGATCATCGTCATCATCTTCTTCTAGTTCTTCTCCTTCCACCTTCTTCTTCTTCTTCTTATTATTATTCTTATTCTCTATCTTCTTCTTCTTCTACATCTTTTTCTTCTTGTTCTTCTGTCTTTTCTTCATCATCATCATCATCTTATTCTTCTTCTTCTTCTTCTTCCTCTTCTTTTTCTTTTTCTTCTTCTTCCCCTACTCTTTCTTCTTCTTCCTCTTCTTCCTCTTATACTTCTTCTTCATCTTCTTCATCATCTTCTTCTTTTTTTCTTCTTCCTCTCTTCTTCTTCTTCTTTTTCACCGTCTTCTTCATCTTCTTCTTGTTCTTCTTCTTCTTATTATTATTATTCTTCGTCTTCTTCTTCTTCTTATTCTTCTTCTACTTCTTCCTCCTCCTCCTTTTCTTCTTCTTCTTCTTCTTCTTTTTCTTTCCTTTTCCTCCTCTTCTTTCTCTTCTTCATCATCTTCTTCTTCTTCTTCTTCTTCTTCTTCTTCTCCTTCTTCTTCAACTTCTTCTTCAACTTCTTCTTCTTCTTCTTTAACTTCTCCTTCTTCTTTTTCTTCTTCTTCTTCTTCTTCTTCTTCTTCTTCTTCTTCTTCTTCCTCTTCTTCTTCTTCTTCTTCTTCTTCCTTTTCTTCTTCTTCTTCTTCTTCTTCTTCTTCTTCTCTGTCTCGTTTGCCTTCTTCTTCTTGTCATTCTTCTTCTCCTTCTTCTTCTTCTTCTTCTTCATCTATTTCTTCAGCTTCTTCATCATCATCATCATCTTCTTCTTCTTCTAATTCTTCTTCTTCTTCTTCTTCTTGTCCTTCTTCATCTTCTTCTTCCTCTTTCTTCTTTTTCTTCTTCTTCTTATTTTTCTTCTTCTTATTTTTCTTCTACTTCTTATTCCACTTCTTTTACTTCTTCTTCTTCTTCTTTCTCTTCTTCTTCATCTTCTTCTTTAACTTCTTCTTTTACTTCTAATTCTTGTTCTTCTTCTTCTTCTTCTTCTTTTTCCTATTCTTTCTCTTCTTCCTCTTCATCTTCTTTCTTCTTACTCTTCTTCTTCCTCTCCTTCTCCTTTTTCTTCTTCTTCCTTTTCTTCCTCTTCTTCCTCTACTTTTTCTTCTTCCTCCTCTTCTTCCTCTTCTTCATCTTCTTCTTTTTCTTCTTCTTCTTCTTTTTCTTCTCCTTCTTCATCTTCTTCTTCCTCTTCTACTTCTTTTTCTTGTTAAAATTCTTCTTCATCTTGTTCTTCTTCTTCTTCTTCTTCTTTCCCTTGTACTTTTTCTTCTTCTTATTATTATTATTCTCCATCTGCTTTTTTAACTTCCTCTTCTTCTTCTTCCTCTTCTTTTTCTTTTTCTTCTTCTATCTTTATTTCTTCTTCATCTTCCACATCTTCTTCCTATTTTTCTTTCTCTTCTTCTTCTAACTCTTCTTCTTTTTCTTCCTCTTCTTTTACTTAATCTTCTTCATCTACTTCTTATTCTTGTTCTAGTTCTTCTTCTTTTTCTCCTTTCTTCTTCTTCCTCTTCTTCTTCTTCTTCTTCTTCTTCTCCCCCTTCTTCTTCTACTTCTTCTTCATCATCCTCTTCTTCTTCTTCTTCTTCTTGTTCTTTGTTAACTTTTTCTTCTCCTTCCTCTTCTCTTTCCACTTCTTTTCTTTTTGTTATTCTTCCTCTTCTTCTTCTTCTTCTTCTTCTTCTTCTTCTTCTACTTCTTCTACTTCTTCTACTTCTTTCACTTCTTTTTCTTCTTCTTCTTCCCCTTTTTTTTCTTTTTCTACTTCCTCCTCTTCTTCTTCTTCATCTTCCTTTTCTTCCTCTTCTTCTTCTTCGCCTTCTTCTTCTTCTTCTACTTCTACTTCTTCTTCTTATACTTCTTATTCTTCTTCTTCTTCTCCTCCTCCTTCTTCTACTTCTTCTTCTGCTTCTTCTTCAACATCTTCTTAAACTTCTTCTTGTTCTTCCACTACTTCTTATTCTTCTTCTCTTCTCCTTTTTCTTCTTCTTCTTCTTCTGCTTCTGCTTCTTCTTTTTCTTCTTCTTCTTCTTCATCTTACTCTCCATCTTCTTCTTCTACTTCTTTTTCTTCTTTAACTTCTTCTTCTTCTTCTTCTTCTTCTTCTTCTTGCTCTGCTATCTTTTTCTTATTCTTCCTCTTCTTCTTCATCTTCTTCCTCTTCTTCCAATTCTTCTTCTTCTTCGTCTTTTTCTTCTTCTGCTTCTTTTTCGTCATCATCATCTTTTTCTTCTTCTCCAACACCACCTTCTTCTTCTTCTTCTCCTTCTCCTTCTCCTCCTTCTTCTTCTTCTTTTTCTTCTTCTTTTATTCTTTATCTTCCTCTTCTTCTTCTTCTTTCTTCTTCATCCTTTTGTTCTTTAGCTCCATCTTCTTCTTCTTCTTCTATATCTTCATCTTCTTCATCTTCTAATTCTCCTTTTTCTTCTTATTCTTCTTCTTCCTCTTCTTTCTCCTCTTCCTCCTCTTCTTCTTCTTCCTTAACTTTTTCCTTCAACTGCTTTTTCTTCCTATCCTTACAAATCTTCTTTGTCTTCCTCCTATTCCTCCTCGTCTTCTTCTTCTATTTCTTCTTTTTCTTCTTCTCCATCTTCTACTACTTCTACTATATCTTTTTCTTTGCCTTCTTATTATTCATTATCTTCTTCTTCTCGTTCTTCTTCTTCTTTACCTTCTTCTCCTCTTCTACTTCTTCTTCTTCTTCTTCTCCTTCCTCTTCCTCTTCTTTTTCTTCTTCTTCATTTTATTCTTTTTCTTCTACTTTATCATCATCATCTTCTTCTTCTTCTTCTTTTTCTTCATCTTCTTCTTCTCCTTCTTCGTGTTCTTCTAGTTCTTCCCCTTTTTCTTCTTCTTGTTCTACTCCTTCTTCTTTTTCTTCTACTTCTTCGTCTTCTTTGACCTCTTGTATTTCATCATCTTCTTCTTCTTCTTAATCTTCTTCTTTTTCTTTTTCTACATCTTTTTCTTTTATATTTTCTTCTTCATCTTCCTCTTCCTCTTCTTCTTTTGTTTCTTCTTGTTCTTAGTAATCTTCTTCATTAACTTCTTCTTCTGATTCTTCTTTTTCTTCATCCTCTTCTTTTTCTTACTCTTCTTCTTCTTCCTCTTCTTCCTCTTCATGCTCTTCTTCTTTTTCTTCTTCCTCTTCTTCCTCTTCTTGTTCTTCTTCTTCTACT
>JAIUJO010003379.1:5000-7500 GCA_023846275.1 Vanilla planifolia
GAAGAGGAAGAAGTGGAGGAAAAAGAAGAAGAAGCAGAGGAAGAAGAAGAGGAAGAAGGAGGAGAAGAAGAAGAAGAAGAACAAGAAGAAGTAGGAGAAGGAGAACAATTATAAGAGGAAGAAGAAGAAGAAGAAGAAGAAGAAGAGGAGGAAGAAGAAGAAGAAAAAGAAGACGAGGAAGAAGAAGAAAAATACAAAGAAGAAGAATAAGATGAAGAAAAAGAAGAAGAAGATGAAAAACACGAAGAAAAAGTAGAAGATGAAGAAAAACAAGGAGAAGAAGAAATATAACAAAAAGAAGAAGAAGAAGAACAAAAAGAAGAAGAAGAATAAGAAGACGAGGAAGAAGAAGAAGAATAAGTAGTAGTAAAAGAAGAAGAAGAAGAAGAAGAAGAAGGAGGAGGAGAAGAAGAAGAAGAAGAAGAAGGAGAAGAAAGAGAAGAAGAAGGAGGACTAGTAGAAGAAGAAGAAGAAGAAGAAAGAGAAAGCAAATGAAGAAGTAGAAGAGAAAGAAAACGAAGAAGAAGAAGAAAAAAAAAAAGTAGAAGTGGGAGAAGGAGAAGTAGAAGAACAATATGAAGAAGAAGAAGAAGAAAGGAGGAGGAAAAGAAGGAAGAAGTGGAGGAGGAAGAAGAAGACGAAGAAAAAGAAAAATAAGAAGAAGATGGAGAATAGTAATAATTATAGTAATAATAATAAAAGAAAAAGAAGAAGAAATAGTAGTAGTAGAAGAAGAAGAAGAAGAAGAAGAAGGAGAAGAGAGAAGAAGAAGAAGAAGAAGAAGAAGAAGAAAGAAGAAGAAGAAACATAAGAGATAGTAGAAGAAGAAGAAGAAGAAGAAGAAGGAGAAAAAGTAGAAGAAGAAGAATAACAATAAGAATAAGAAGAGGAAGAAGAAGAAGAAGAAGAAAAGAAGAAGAAACGAAGAAGAAGAGAAGATGAAGAAGAAGAACAACTAGAAAAAGAAGAAGAAGAAGAAGAACAAAAAAATGGAGAAGGAGAAGTGAATAAGAAGAAGGAGAAGAAAAAGAAGAGAAAGAAGAAGAAGAACAAAAAGAAGAAATTAAAAAGAGGCAGAACTGGGAGAAGGAGGAGAAGAAGAAGATGATGATGAAGAAAAAGAAAAAGATAATGAAGCAGAAGATCATGAAGAAGAAGGGAAAGAATCAGAACAAGAAGAAGAAGAATAAGAAGAAGAAGATAGGAACAAGAATAAGAAGAAGAAGAAGAAAATGAAGTAGTTGAAGAAGATAATAATAAAAAGGAGGAGGAAGAAGAGGAGAAGAAGAAAAAAAGGAACAAGAAGAAGAAGAATAAGAAGAAAAAGAAGAAGAAGAAGATGAAGAAGAAGAAGAAGAATAAGAAGAAGTTAAAGAAGAAGAAGAACATGACGAAGAAGTAGAAGAAGAAGAAGAAAGAAGGACAAGAAGAAGTAGAAGAAGAAGAAGAAGTAGAAGTAGAAGAAGAAGAAGAAGAAGAAGAAAAAGAAAAAGAAGTGGAAGAGGAAGACGAAGAAGAAGTAGAAGAGGAAGAAGAAGAAGATGGGGAGGAAGAAGAAGAAGAAGAAGTAGAAGAAGAAGAAGAGAAAAATGTGAAGAAGAATAAGAAAAATGTGAAGTGGAAGAGGAAGAAGAAGAAGAACAAGAAGAAGATCAAGAAGGAGGAGGATAAGAAGAAGAAGAAAAAGCATAAGAAGGAGAAGGAGAAGAAGAAGTAGACGAAGAAAATGTAGAAGTTGTAGAAGAAGTAGAAGAAGAAGAAGAAGAAGAAGAATAAGAGGAAGAAGAAGAAGAAGAAAAAGAAGAAGAAAGAAGAAGAAGAAGAGGAAGTGGAGGAAGAAGTGGAAGAAGAAGACGAAGAAGACGAAGAAGAAGAGGAAGAAGAGGAAATAGAAGAAGAAGAAGATGAGGATGAAGTTGACAAGAATATGAAAAATTAAAAGAAGAAGAAGATGAAGAAGATAAGGAAGAAGAAGAAGAAGAAGAAGAAGAAGAAGAAGAAGTAGAAGAAGAAGTAGATGATGATGATGAGGAACAAGTAGATAAGAAGAGGAAAAGGAAGAACCAAAAGTAGTGTAAGAAGATGAAGAGGAGGAAGAAGAAGTATCTAGAAGATGAAGGAGAAGAGGAAGCAGAAGAAGAAGAACATGAGATAGAGAGAAGATGCAAGCAAGGAAGAAAAGAAGAAGAAGAAGAAGAGAAAGAAGAAAATAGTATTAGTCGAAGAAGGAGAACAAGAAGAAGATGAAGAGGATGAAGAAGAAGATGTTGATGAAGAAGAAGAAGAAAACGAAGAGAAGAATAAGAAGAAGAAGAAGAAGAAGAAGGAGGGGGAGAACAACAAGAAGGAGAAGTAGTTGATGAAGAAGAAGTAGAAGATGATGGAGAGGAAGAAGTAAAAGAAGAGGAAGAAGAAGAAGAAGAAGAAGAAGAAGAAGAAGGTGAAGTAGTAGAAGAAGAAGAAGATGATGATGATGGAGGAGGAGGAGGAGGAGGAGGAG
>JAIUJO010003379.1:27500-32500 GCA_023846275.1 Vanilla planifolia
AAGAATGAATGAATGAATGAAGAAGAAGAAGTAGAAGAAGAAGAAGAGGAAGAAGATGAAGAAGAAGAAGAAGGAGAAGGGGAAGAAGAAGTAGTAGAAGAAGAACTACAATAAGAAGAAGAAGAACAAGAATAAACATAAGAAGAAGACGAACAAGAAGAAGAAGAAGAAGAAGAAGAAGAAAAAGAAGAAGAAGAAAAAGAACTAGAAGAAGAAGAACAAAAAGAAGAAAGAGAATAATAAGATGAAGATGAAGAAACAGGAGAAGAATAAGAATAAGAATAAGAACAAGAATAATAAAAGGATGATGATGATGATGAAGAAGAAGAATTAGAAGAAGAAGAAGAAAAAAGTAGAAAAAGAAGAAGAAGATGAAGAAGAAGAAAAAGGAAAAGAAAAAGATGTAGAAGAAGAAAAAGAAGATGAAGATGAAGAAGAAGAAGAGAAGAAGGAGAAGAAGAAGAAGAAGAACAAGAGGAGGAAGAAGAAGTAGGAGTAGAACAAGAAGAGAAATTAGAAGAAGAAGGAGAAGAAATAGAAGAAGAAGAAAATGTAGTAGAGGAAAAAGAAGTAGAGGAAGAAGAGGAAGAAGAGGAGGAAGAAGAAGATTAAGATGAAGATGAAGTACACAAGAATATGAAAAATAACAATAAGAAGAAGATGAAGAAGATAAGGAAGACAAAAAAGAACGAGAAGAAGAAGAAGAGGAAGAATAAGAATAATAATAAGAAGAAGAAAAATAAGAGGAAAAAGAAGATGAAGAAGATGAAGAAAAAGAAGATTAAGAAGATGTAGAAGAGGAGGAGGAAGAAGAAGAAGAAGAAGAAGAAGATGATGATGAAGAAATGGACAAAGAAGAAGAAGAAGAAGAAGAAGAAGAAGAATAAGTAGTAGAAGAAGAAAAAAAAGAAAAAGGAGAAAAAGAAGAAGAAGTTAAAGAAGTAGAAGAAGAAGAAGAAGGAGAAGAAGAAGAAGAAGAAGAAGTGGAAGACGTAGTAGCAGTAAAAGAAGAAGAAGAAGAAGAAGACGAAGAAGATGAGGATCAATTAGAAGGAGAAGAAGAAGAAGAAGAAAAAATAAGAGGAAGAAGATGAAGAATAAGGATAAGAAGAAGAAGAAGTAGAAGAAGAAGAAGAAGAACAAGAAGAAGTCGAAGAAGAAAGAAGAAGAAGAAGAAGAAGAAAAAGAAGAAGAAGAAGAAGAAGAAGAAGTAGAAAATGAAGAAAATAAAGAAAAGGAAGAAGAAGAAGAAGAAGAAGATGAAGAAGACGTAGAAGAAGAAGAAGAAGAAGAAGAAGTGGAAGAAGAAGAAGAAGAAGAAAAAGGGCAAGAAGAAGAAGAACAAGTGGGAGAGGAAGAAGAAGAAGAACAGGAAGAAGAGGAAGAAAAAGAAGAAGAAGATTGGGAAGAAGAAGAAGAAGAGGAAGAAGAAGAAGAAGAAGAAGAGGAATAAGAAGAAGAAGAAGAAGAATAAGAAGTAGTAGAAGAAGAAGAGTAAGAAGAAGGAGGAGTAGAAATAAAAGAAGAAGAATAAGGAGA
Source organism: Vanilla planifolia (assembly GCA_023846275.1). Classification (NCBI taxonomy): domain Eukaryota; kingdom Viridiplantae; phylum Streptophyta; class Magnoliopsida; order Asparagales; family Orchidaceae; genus Vanilla; species Vanilla planifolia. The sequence continues at coordinate 29,040 of JAIUJO010003379.1, forward strand.
GAAAGAATGAGTTGGATGAGGAGGAGGAAAAGAAGAAGAAAAAAAAGAAGTAGAAGAAGAAGAACAACAACATCAACAACAAGAAAAGAAAAAGAAGGAGAGGAAGAAGAAGAATTAGAAGAAGAAGAAAAAAATGAAAGAGAAGAAGAAGAAGATGGGGAATAAGAAGAAGAAGGAAAAGTGGAAAAAAAGAAGTAGAAGGAGAAGAAGAGGTAGTAGTAGAACAAGAAGAAGAAGAAGGAGAAGGAGAAGAAGAAGAAAAAGTAGTTTAAGAAGAAGAAGAAGAAGAAGAATGAGAAGATGAAGAAGAAGAAGATGACGATGATTAAGAAGAAGAAGAAGAAGAAGAAGAAGTAGTTAAAGAAGAAGAAGAAGAAGAAGAAGAAGTAGTTAAAGAAGAAGAAGAAGAAGAAGAAGGAGAAGATGAAGAAGAAGAAGATGACAATGATTAATGACAGGAAGAAGAAGAAGAAGAAAAGGATGAATTAGAAGAAGAGATGATGATGATGACGAAGAAGAAGAAGATGAAGAAGAAGAAGAAGTCAAAGGACAAGAAGAGGAAGATGAAGAAGAAGAAGAATAGGAAGACGAAGAAGAAGGAGAAGAAGAGGAAGACGAAGAAGAAGTAAAAGAGAAAGAAGAAGAAGAAGAAGAAGAAGATAAAGACGAAGTAGAAGAAGAAGAATACGAAGTCGAAGAAGAAGAAGCAGACGAAGAAGAAGAAAAAAAAGAAGACGAAGAAGAAGAAGAAGAAGAAGAAGAAGAATGTGAAGAAGAACAAAGAAGAAGAAGAAGAAGAATAAGAAAAAGAAGAAAAAGAAGAAGAGAAAGAAGGAGGAGGGAGAAGGAGGAGGAGGAGAAGATGAAGAAGAAGAGGAATAAGAAAAAAAAGAACAAGAATAAAAAGAAGAGGAAGATGAAGAAGAAGAAGTTAAATAAAGAGAGGAAGAAGAAGAAGATGTAGAAGAAGAGGAAGAAAGGACAAGAAGAAGAAGAAGAAGATGAAGAAGAAGAAGTAGAAGAAGAAAAAGAAGTAGAAGAAAAAGAGGAAGAAGAAGTTCAAGAAGAAGAAAAGGAGGAAGAAGAAGAAGAAGAAGGAGAAGAAGAAGAAGTAGAAGAAGAAGGAGATGAAGAAGAAGAAGAAGAAGTCGTAGAGGAAGAGGAGGAAGAACAAGAAGAAAAAGAAGAAGAAGATGGGGAAGAAGCAGAAGAAGATGATGAAGAAGAAGTGGAAGAATATGAAGAAGAAGAATAAGACAAATGAGAGGACGAAGAAGAAGATGAGTAAGAAGTAGTACAAGAAGAAGAAGAATAATAAGAAGATAAAGGAGGAGTAGAAGAAGAAGTAGAGAAATTAGAAGGAGCAGGAGAAGAAAAAGTAGTAGTAGAAGAAGAAGAAAAAGAAGAAGTTGTAGAACAAGTAGAAGAAGAAGAAGAAGAAGAAGTAGAAGAAGAAGAGGAAGAAGAAGAAGAAGAAGTTGAAGAAGAAGACAGAAGAAGAAGTATAAGAAGAAGAAGATGATGATGATGTTGAAGAAGAAGGAGAAGAGGAAGAGGAAGAAGTAAAAGAAGAAGAAGAAGAAGAAGAAGAAGAAGAAGAAGAGGAAGAAGAAGAATAAGAAGAAGAAGAAGAGGATGAAGAAGAAGATGAAACAAAAAAAGAAGAAGAAGAAGAAGAAGAAAAAGAACTAGAAGAAGTACAAAAAGAAGAAGGAGAAGAATAAGATGAAGATGAAGAGTAAGAGTAAGAAGAAGAAGAAGAAGATGAAGAAGAAGAAGAAGTTGAAGAAGAAAAAGAAGAAGAAGAAGAAGATGAAGAAGAAGAACAAGGTGGAGAAGAAGATTTAGAAGAAGAAGAAGAAGAAAAGAAGAAGGAGAAGAACAAGAAGAAGAAGAATAAGAAGAAGAAGAAGTACAAGAAGAAGAAGAAGAAGTAGAATTAGAAGAAGTTTGATTAGAACAAGAAGAAGATGTAGAAGAAGATGAAGTAGAAGAAGAAGAAGAAGAGGAAGAAGAAGAAGAAGAAGAGGATGAAGAAGAGGAGGAAAAAGAAGAAGAAGATGAAGATGAAGTAGACACGACTATGAAAAATAATAACAATAAGAAGATGAAGAAGATAAGGAAGAGGAAAAAGAAGAAGATGAAGAAGAAGTAGAAGATGATGAAGAAGTAGTAAAAGAAGAAGAAGAAATAAAAGAAGTAGAAGAAGAAGAAGTTAAAGAAGAGGAAGAGGAAGAAGAAGAAGTAGAAGAAGAAGAAAGAAGCACAAGAAGTAGAAGTTGAAGAAGATGAAGAAGAATAAGTAGAAGAAGAAAAAGAGGAAGAAGAAGATCAAGAAGAAGAAGAAGAAGGAGGAGGAGAAGAAGAAGAAGAAGGAGATGAAGAAGTAGAAGAAGAAGAAGAAGAAGAAGAAGAAGAAAAAGAAGAAGAAGAAGAAGAAGAAGAAGAAGAAGTGGTAGAGGAAGAGGAGGAGGAAGAAGAAGAAGAAGAAGGGGAAGAAGAAGAAGAAGAAGAAGAAGTGGAAGAATATGAAGAAGAAACCACCTTGTCAAGCCCCCACCTAAAACAGTACCATGAGATCACAAAATTATCGTCAAAGTCACGTGAGGCAACATCTAAGCGAGGACAAAGAACCAAACCCAAGGTGGGGACCCGACGGTAAGATAAACACCAACTCCAAAATCCAAAGTATATATGTAAAGGCATGTTTTTAAACATTTAATCACACCAAAACATTCCCTCTCTCTCCCACATCTCTTGCAAATGGCTCTTCTATAGCAGCACCATTCCCATCTCTCGGTGTAGTGGTTTCATGATATATGATGTAAACACTAAATGAGATTTTACACATCTCAGTAGATAAATAACAACAACTAACCAAGCATAAAAAAGTGATATCAAAGTACTATGAGCATTGAAGATCAATCATATGTATAAAGATGAAACCATACCAGATGTCATATATATAAGGTAATGCCAAATGAAAACATAAAGAAATGCCAATTGCTTATATAGTGTGTTATTATCGGGCCTAATTCCCTTTGATGCATTATCCTCTGGATGCAATCATCATCATGACCTCCAGTCGACATCCAACCAAGCACGTAACACTAGGCAAATATCTGATCCTAAGATCGATACCCTGCAATCCAACACGCTGAGCCTAGTGCTACCAGGCCGGTATGGTGCCATGCACTGCGATCCAACATGCTGAGCCTAGTGTAAATCATCATGGAGTCATAGCACATAACACTAGGCAGATATCTGATCTGAAGATCGATATCCTGCGATCCCATATGCTGAGCCTAGTGGTGAGGATAATGTTCTCTTGGAATCCATTTTTTGCTACCATTTCCAATCATAATTCCAAACAATTATGCCATATTAAAAGACTTTTTCATATTATTTCTTTCTTTTGATTTTATTATCATACCATGTTATTTCTTATTTTCAGTTTTCAT
>JAIUJO010002400.1:0-55000 GCA_023846275.1 Vanilla planifolia
TTTTTTCTTATTTCTTTTTACTTACTTCGTCTTCCTTCCACCTTCCTTCTTCCTTATTCTTTTTTTCCATCTTCCTTCTTACTTCTTTCTTTTTCCATCTTGCTTTGTCCTTGTTCTTTCTTCTTTCTATGTTCTTCTTTCTTCTTCTTTCTTCTACTTTCTTTCTTCTTCTTTCTTCCTTCTTCTTTCTTTGTTCTTCTTTTTCTTCTTCTTTATTCTTCTTCTTCTTCTTCTTCTTCTTCTTTTTCGTTTACTTCTTCCTCTTCTTCTTCTTCTTCATCATAATCCCTAATCTCTTATCTTTAGTCAATCTTTCTTTAACTCCTAATCCCTAATCCCTAATCCCACCCTCCCTAATCGCTAATCCCTAATCCCTAATCCTAAATACATAAATCTCTAAACCTTAATCCCTAATCCATAATCCTAAATCCCTAAAACTCAATCTCTAATCTCTAATCCTTAATCATTAATCCACAATTCTTAATCTCTAATCCCTAATTTCAAATACCTAATCCCTAATCATAATAACTAATTGTTAATCCTCAATCAAAAATCTCTAATCCCTTATCCATAATCCCTAATTATGAATCCCTACTCTCTAATCTCTAAACCTTTATCCCTAATCTCTAATCCCTATTCCTTAATACTTAATCCTTAATCCCTTTATCTGTGATCCATAATCCCTAATCTCTAATCCCTGACCTCTTTATCCTTTATCCTTAAACTTTAATCCTTAATCCCTAATGAAAAATCCCTAAACCATATACAATAATCACAACTCCTTAATCTATAGTCCTTAATCCCTAATCCTTAATCACTAATCCCTAAACCTAAACCCATACACGAATCACTAATCCTGAATCCCTTATCCCTAATCCATAATCCTTAATCCCTAATCGCTAACCCTTAATCACATATCCCAAATCCCTTCTTCCCTAAACTCTAATCATCAATCCATAACACCTAATCCATAATCGTTCTTCTTCTTCTTCTTCTTCTTCTTCTACTCCTTCTTCTACTACTAGTTATTCTTCTCTTCTTTTTCTCCATCTTTTCTTCTCCTTCTTCTTCTACTACTTCTTCTTTTGATTCTTCTTCTTCTTCTTCTTCTATATCTTCCTCTTCTCTTCTTCTTCTTCTTCTTCTACTACTACTACTACTACTACTTCTTCTTCTTCTTCTCTTATTCTTCTTCTTCTTCTTCTTCTACTACTACTACTTCTTCTTTGCCTTCATCTTTTTCTTCTTCTTCTTTTGCTCTTCTTCTTCTTCGTCTTCTTCTACTACTTCTACTTCTACTTCTTCCTTTTCTTGTTATTTTTCTTCTACTTCTTCTTCTTCTTCTTCTTCTACTCCTTATTCTTCTTTCCCTCTTTGCTCTTCTTCTTCATCATCATCTTCTTCTTCTTCTTCTTCTTCTTCTTCTTCTTCTTCTACTCATTCTTCTTCTTCTTCTTTTTCTTCTTCTTCTTCTTCTTCTTCTTCTTCTTGTCCTTCTTCTTCTACTTCTTCTTCTTCTTCTACCTTTTCATCTTAATCCTTAATCCTTATTCCTTATTCATTACTCTTTAATCCCTCTCTCCCTAAACTCTAATCCCAAATCCCTATTCTGTAAACCTTAATCTATCTCTTTCTAGTCCTTATCCTTAATCCTTAATCCCTAATCCACAATCCCAAATCCTTAATCCATAATCCATAAGCCTAATCCCTAATCTCTAAACATTAATTCTTAATCATTAATCACTAATCATTAACCCTAATCCATAATCATTAAACCCCTAATCCTTAATCCTTAATACTTAATCCAATTGCTAATCCATCATGTAAAATCTATAATCTCTAATCCATAATTCCTAATTCTTTATCCATAATCTCTAATCCCTAATCACTAGTCTCTAATCCCTCATTTTTAGTGCCTGATCCCTTAATCTTTTTTTCTTAATTACTAATCTCTAAACTCAATCCCTAATCCATAATCTATAATCCTTAATCTTTAATCTCTAAATCCCTAATCTTTAATCCCTAAAAACTTATCCCTCATCCTTAATCCTTAATCTTTTAATCCCTAATCCCTAATCCTTAATCGTTATCCTTAGTTCCTAATCCCTATTCTCTATCGTTATTCCCTAATCGCTAATCCCAAAACCCTAAACCATAAACCCTAACCCTAATAACTAATCCCCAATCCTTAATCATTAATTACTAATCACTAATCCCTAATCCATAATCTCTAAACACTAATCCTTAATCTGTAATGCCTAATCCCCTAATCTCTTATACATAACCCCTAATCTCTAATCTCTAATTCCTAATCCCTAATCCTTAATCCATAATCCTAAATCCTTAATCTCTAATCTTTAATACCTAATCCTTAGACCCAAAAAATTAATCTTTAATCCTTAATCCCTAGTCCCTTAATCCCTAATCCTTATTCCTTAATCCCTAATCCCTAAACCCCAAACCTTAACCCTAATCATTAAGCCTTAGTCCCTAATCCCAAATTCGTAATCTCTAGTCCCTAATACCCAATCCCTAATCCTTAATGCCTCCCTCCCAAATTCCTAATCCCTAATCCCTAATACCTTATCCTTTATTCCTAAGCCCTCACTCTCTAATCCATAATCTACTTTTTTCATCATCTTCTTCTTTTACTTCTTCTTCTTCTTCTCTACCTCTTCTTATTCTTTCTTCTTCTTTCTTCTTCTTCTTCTTCTTCCTCTTCATCTTCTTCTTCTTCTTGTTCTTGTTCTTCTTCTCCTTCTTCATCTTCTTCTTTTTGTTCTTCTTCTTCTTCTTTTACTTCTTCCTCCTTCCCTTTTTGTTATTCTTAATCACTAATATCTAATCCCTAATCCTTTTATGCCTAATCCATAATCCCTAATCCATAATCTGTAATCCCAAATAATTCTCTCCCGAATCCCTAGTCCTTCATACCTAATCGTTAATCTTTAATTCTTAACCCTTAATCATTAATTCATAATTCTTGAACTCTAATCCCTAATCCTTAATCCTAATCCCTAGTCCCTAATCATTAATCCAAAATCCCAAATCTCGAATCCCTAATCATAACTTCCTAATTTTCTTATCTCTAATCCAAATCCCTAATCTCAAATCCCTTATCCCAAATCCGTAATCTTTAATCTCTAATATCTAATCTTTAATCCCTAATGCTTAATCTTTAATCCTTAATCACTAATCATTAATCACAAATCTTTAATCATTGATCCTTAATCCCTTAATCCCTAATCCTTAACCCTTATCCCTAATCCCAAATCCATATTCCCTAATTAAAATTCCTTATTCCCTAATCCCTAAACCATAAACCCTAACCCTAATCATAAATCTCTAATCCTTAACTTTTAATTCTTATTCCCAAATCCTTAATTCCTAATCCCTATCCTTAATCCTTCTCTTCCCTAATCCCTAATTCATAATCCTTATTCCTTTTTCCCTAATCCCTAAACAATAAACCCGAACCCAAATCACAAATCCATAATTTCTAATTCTTAATCCCAAATCTTTAATTCCTACCCTAATCTGTAATCCCTCCCTCCCTAATCCTTAATCCCCAAACCCTAAACACCTAATCTCTTATCCCTAAACCCTCCATCCTGAATCCATAATCTACTTTCTTCATATGGTTCTTCTTCTACTTCTTTTTCTTCTTCTACCTCTTCTTCTTCTTTCTTCTTCTTTCATCTTCATTCTTCTTCTTTCTTCTTTTTTACTTCTTCTTCTGCTTACACTTTCTTCTTCTTCTTCTTCATCTTCCTCTTCTTCGTCTTTGTCTTCATCTTCTTCTTCCTCTTCCTGTTCTTTTTCTTCTTCTTCCCCTCCTTCTTAATTCCTAATCCAAAATCCCTAATCCCTCCCTCCCTAATTCATAATCCTTAATCCCTAATTTCTAATATGCAATTCCTAATAACTCTTTACGTAATCCCTGATCTCTAGTCCTTCCTACCATACTCATTAATCTTAAATCATTAATACTTATTTCTTAATCCATAAGCCCTCCCTCCCTAATCCATAATTCACATTCTTCTTCTTCTTCCCACTTCATATTCTTATTCTTTTTCTTCTTCTTCTTCTTCTACATCATCTTCTCCTTCTTCTTCTTCTAATTCTTCTTTTAGTTCTCCTAATTCTTCTTCTTCTTCTTCTTCTTCTTCTTCTTCTTCAAGTTCAACTTCTTTTTTTTCTTCTTCTTCTACTTCTTATACTTCTTCTTCATCTTCATCACCACTGACTTTCTCTTCTACTTCTCATTTTTCTCTTCTACTTTTTCTTCTTTTCTCTTCTCTTTTTCTTCCTTTTCTTCCTTTTCTTCCTCTTTTTCCCCTTCTTCTTCTTCTTATTCTTCTTCTCTTTTTTCACTTTTTCTTCTTCCTCTTCTTCTTCCTCTTCTTCTTCTTCTTCTTATTTTCTTCTTCTTCCTCCACCTCTTCATCTCTTCTTGCTCTTCTTCTTCTTACTTTTCTTCTTCCTATTCTTCCTATTTTATCCCTTCCCCTTGTTCTTCTTTTTTCTTCCCCTTCTTTTTCTTCCCTCCTTCTTCATCCACTACTTCTTCATCTTCTTGCTCATGCTCTTCTCTCCCTCTTCATCCTCATTTTCTTCCTCATCTTCTTCTTCTTCTTCTTTTTCTTCTTCTTCATCTTCTCCTCTTCATCATCACCATCATCATCTTCTTCTTCGTCTTCCTTACTTCATCATCAATCTCTTCTTGTTCTTGTTCTTCTTCTTCTTCTTCTTCTTCTTCTTCTTCCTCCTCTCTCCTCCTCTTCTTCTTCTTCTCTTTCTCCTCCCTCTTCTCCTTCTTCCTTTCTTCCTTTTTTCTTTTACTTCTACTTCTTCTTTTTCTTCTTCTTCTTCATCTTGTTCCTCTTATTCTTCTTCTTCTTCTTTTTCTTCTATTTCTTTTACTTGTACTTCTTTTTCAACTACTTCTTCTTCTCATCGTCTTCTCTTCATATCTTGTTTATCTTCTTCTTAATGTTCTTCTTCTTGTCCTTCTTTTTCTTCCTCCTGTCCTTCTTCTTTTTCTTCTTCTACTTCTTCTTTTTCTTCTTCTACTTCTCCTTCTTCTTGTTCTTCTTCCTCTTCATCTTCTTCTTCATCTTCTTCCTCTTCTCTTCCTTCTACTACTTCTTCGTCTTCTTCTTCCTCCTCTTCTTCTTCTTCTAGTTCCTCTTCTTCTTCTTTTTCTTCTTCTTTTCTTCTTCTTCTTCTTCTTCTTCTACTACTACTTCTTCTTCCTTTTCTTCTTCTTCTTGTACCTCTTCGTCTTCTTCCACTAACTGTTCCACTTCTTCCTCTTCTTCTTCTTCTTCCTCTTCTTCTTCTTCTTCCTCATGTTCATCTTATTCTTCCACTTTTTCTCATCTTCCTCTCTTCTTCTTCTTCTTCTTCCACTTTTTCTTCTTTTTCTTCCTCCTTGTTCTTTACTTCCTTTCTACTTCTTCCTCTTCCTCTTCATCTTCATCTTCTTTTTCTTCTCTTTTTGCTTCTTCTTCTGTTTGTACTTGTTCCTCTTCTTCTTCATTTCTTTCTTCTTCTTCTTCTCTCTACTTCTACTTCTTCTTCTTCTTCTTCTTCCTCTTCTTCTTCCTCTTCTACTTTTTCTTGATCTTCTTCCTCTTTTTTTGTTCTTCTTTTTCCTCCCCTGTCTTCTAATTCTTCTCTTCTTCTTTCTCCTCTTCTTCCTTTTCTTCTTCTTCTTCTTCTTCTTCTTCTTTCCTTTTTTTCTTCATCTTCTTCTCCTCTTCTTCTTCTTCCCCTTCTTCTTCTTCTTCTTCTTCTTCATGTTTTTCATCATCTTCTTCTTCTACTTCATCTTTTTCTTCTTCTTCCTCTTCTTCTTCTTCATCCTCTTCTTCTCATCTTCTTTTTTCTCTTCTACTTCTTCTTCTATCTTCTTCTTCTTCCTATTCTTCTTCTTCTTCTTCTTCTTCTTCCTCTTATTCTTCTTCATCGTCTTTTTTCCTCTTCTTCTTCTACTTCTCCTTCTCATCTTCTTCTTCTCCTTCTTCCTCTTCTTTTGCTTCTTCCTCATGTTCCAATTGTTCTTCTCTTCTTCTTCTACCTCTTCTTGTTCCTTTTCTTGTTCCTCCTTGTCTTCTTCTTCATCTTCTTCTTCTTCTTTTTCGTCTTCCTCTTCTTCTTTTAAGCAAGAACCATGAAGGATTTCACATCTTGAGATAATTCAAAAGGCTCCTTAGTCAAGTGTTCTAGCCGGTTCGGGTATGAGGACCATTGGAACAAGAGGCATAACTGTTGACAAAAATAGAATTAGACAGTGCCAGAATACACGACCGAGTTTTGGAGATTGTAAACCTTACTTGGGGTATCCATGAATGAGGTGACTGCCCTCACAAATTCTATAGCATGACTGGATAACTATTTCTTTGCAAAACAAAGACTATTTTCTAAGTGTGATTTTGATTTCGACGAGGCAAGTGTTCTTGCAATGGTGACAGAAAGAGAAAAGGGCTCCTCTGGGGAACTATGGAAAATTGATGCACCTCTCACTATGATTCAGTTCAGAATTCCATAAAAGATTGTTCTCTCTTTAGTAAAAGAAAGTCTCATTCTGCTTACATTTCTCTTCCTCACAAACACCTTTCATTTGACCATAATGGCTGTGGGAGTCAAAGAAAATGCTTCTAGACCCCAAACAAAGAAAAGTGCCCCTTTGTGGGCATCTTCTTAAGGGGATGGATCTTTTTGCTCACATTTTGCCATTCATCCCTAAGGGTGTTCAAGAACTTTCCTATCTTTGTGAGTTGAATAGCAAAGTACCTCATTAGTGATCTTTTTCTTGAGGTTCAATAATCATTCAAATCGCTCTTAGCATTCCAGTTAGTACTTCTCTCATTCTATGTTGTCAGTCTTGTACTTGTGAGTCGTAGAAGTTTGATTTGCTTTTCAATGAGTTGCCTCTCCTGCTGTCGAAATAAAGCTGACAATTTTGGCTTGCCCCATTGCCTCAGCGATCACCCCCAGTGAAGACTCCTAATCCCAGATCTTTTAGTACTTTGTTTCATCTCTTTCATTGTTTTTCTGACTTTTCTTTTTCCTAATGTTAAAGAAAAGGGGGACCCTCTGGGGGAAGACTTCACGAACATGGTTGAATTGTGAGTTTCATTTAGCAGCATTGGCTGTAGAATCCAATCTTGAGGGTGACCACTAGATCTACGAGACCTTGCCTTGGTCTTCTTGTAGTGCTGCAGCTTTTGACTCTCTCTATTCGTGGCTAATGCCCTAGATCCTCAACTATTATGGTTATGGTAAGTTTTCTTATTACATACTCTAAGGTACGGTTCTCCCTCACCGCAATTCCACTATTTAGCACTAACCTCCTAAGGGCTTCGCCATCCGTGCTAATGGAAAACTTGACTCTTTCATAGAGTCATCTTCCAATTCAACTTTCGTTCTTTTTGACTTCTTGTCTTTTCTCAACAGGTCAGCCACATACTTCAAAAGTGGGCAAAGAAGTTGAGCAAGTTTCTCCTCGGTTGGCTATTCAATATTCCATAAGGAATCAAAAGTTTAGGGCACCTTGCACTAAGTAAATCAAAGAAAAAGGAGAGTACAAGATTAAGGTTGTAACCAACTCAGATCCATTCATATGTGTAGGATCAACATATTAGTTGAATAGCTGAGATTCTGATTCTAAAGTATGTAAACAATGAAAGGTAGTTGAGTCACTTCGAAGCCCTTCTTATTCTTTTCTTTATATAGTATTTCTTCTTTCTTTGGGATAGTCTAATATGAGATCAAGTTTTTTATCAAATCAAGGTTTTACCTAGAAGGCCTTCCTTCAAATGGAGGAACCTGACCTACTTCCACTCTTGCACTTGATGACGGGTTTTGATCCATTAGAAATCCATAGAGGTGGCCCAAGGATGATGCGCTCCATTTCATTCTCTGAGCTAACAGAGTTTTTTGACTGAATACCATATTCTACAAATCAACTGTAGTATCTCTCCTGTGCTTTGTGCCCACTAAGGCTTTCATAATCAGGGGCTACATCTAACTGGTAGTTGACACATGCACCTCTTGAGGGAAAGTTGCACATTCCATTGTTTTATAAGGAGTTAGGAGATAAGGAACCTTATGAAGGATCCAACCTTGTGGTTTGTTCGACTTTCATCTTGACCTGAGGACCCCTTTCTCATTCCACACATCTTTTTTTCCCCTTTACTTGCACTCTGATAAACACCCTTTTCAAGAAAAGATCTAACAAATAGGATTCTACTCCATTCCCACAAATGAAAAGAAGGGAGGCTAGGGCTGGATCAGCTAATTCCTCGCTTAGACTGGGAATTGTTTCAAACTGGCTTGATAGAGCTTCTGATGTTGTTGACTCTAGAGTTCTTATTCTCGAAAGTTACTTTATATTAATATGATATGATCATATACGATCCAATTGGGACTAGAAACAACAATTCCTCTCTTAAAACAAGGGGGAAAGGAAGGCGAAGCCCATATAGGAACCTAGGATTGAGAACAGATCGATAGTGAGTAGTGCAGGTCAGTGCATAGGCTAGTGCACTCTGAGTGCTATGCTCTGAGACTTGACCATTGATTCTCGTTGATTCAATCTTGATACCTGGTTGAAAATTAATGCTAACAAATGGGGGGGCCCCCTCTGGGGAACATCTGAGTGGGTCAACCACAACGAGCAAGAAAGATAAGGTGAGGCTAAGCATTAGATGGGTCATACTCAGCCTCTATCAAACCTCATCAAACAGGTATTAGAAGTTTTAATTTATATGGAATCTTAAAAAGACTAGTGTTAAGCTACCCAGCCCTACGTCTAAACTCATATAATATACCTATTGAGAAATCAAGTCAATCGTTATGTAGCATTCCTTCATCAGTGATCAGGGCATCAAATCCCAGTCGATTGCAAGAAGGCCAAGCAACAACCTTAACCAAGGTCGTACTCATCATCAAACTCCAAGGACCAGGTCTGCAAGAGAAATAGACTCCCAACACTGGTAGCAACCAACGACTTGAAGAATGGGCCAGGAGGAAAGCATCAAAGATAGGCTTGAAGTCAAGGAGAGAGTGACTGATGACATGCAAGATAGAAGACAACTAGTTGCAATGTTAGGAAATGACATGAGAGAATGATCTAGATATCATGTCATCAGTGAAAAAGTCAAGTGTTTGACCAGATGAGGAAGTCTGAATTCAGGCAACCCAAGTTGGGTGCACCAAGTCAAGGCCTTCACAACCCCATGACACCTGCCGACGTCGAAGAAAGGGGGTCAAGAAACAACGATGAGTGCTTCTCAAAGACATCAAGACGAGTTCCCTCGATGTTGGATCGCTTTGCTCGGGACATCCACAAGATGAAGAGGTTCGAGTTGAGACCCACTCGGGTTGAAGTCGACATCAGGGCTAGCTGGAACTCGGTCAAATGGGTGCAACTCGACAACCTTCTTACCGAGTTGTAACTCGTAAGTCGTAGGCCATGTTTGATGTTCCGACTTCTGGCATGTCCAAGAGGGACCCTCTGGAGATTCTTTATTGTTGTGAAGGGCCAAGTGTGTAGCACTTATCTGATAAGCACCCCAGTTCCTTTAGCTAGAAGATTCTTGGGCCCAAGGTGTCTTCAAATACCGAAATAAAGTGAGCAAAATATCAAACTCCTATTATGAAAGAAGAAAAGAAAACTCCTTACCTTTTTCAACTGTGTTAGGGTTTTAAAAGAAGAAAGAGCACTCCAAGAAGGTGAAGTCCTTAGTGGAGTTCAACTGGTGGAGAAGGTTCATCATCAGTGGAGACGAATGGGGTGGACAAAAGAGTCCCTGACTCCACAAGTTCAGGAGAGCATGGAAAAGTGAAAGAAAAAGAAAACATTTCTTCTGCTCTTCGTGTTGGTTTGCAATTCGGGAGGTAGTCAGAGACGATGTCATCCATCATCGATCTCGAGCCACTTCTTGGGCCATGATGAGTCTATGAGCTTTGGGTCGACACGAATTAGTCAGCCTACTAGAGAGAAAGTTTCAAGATGTTCGCCAAAAAAGATCCCCAAAGGTTTTTTTCCCCTGAGGAGGCCCCGACCCACAATCTTCTATAGTACCCTTATGGGGGCACCACTTGAGAAGGTAGAAACTCAACCTTGTAGTTCAAAGTCTAGATGCAATTCTCATCCTTTTCTATCTTTCTATTTGTTCTTTCCTTCAATTGGTTTGGAGAGAGAGGAGGTATAGCACCATTTCCTAAGTTCTATGATTTTAGTCATAGCTTTTTCATGGTATCATGATGCCTTTCTATAGGATTACAGGTCTGTTCATTAGTTCTTATTTGTGTTGCATAATTGTATGGAATGTAGGTAGTGGTTATGACCTATTTGATAGAAAATCAGGGATAATGTGCCTTCTTTAGTGGAGATTTCCTGGAATAAATCGTCACGTCTTCCTTCGTTTCTTTCTGAAAGATATTAAATCAATCAGAATGTAGTTCACATGCCAAGGAACTTTTCCCTTGACTCGTACTTATGATAATTGGGCATACTACTGAACCTTTTCATTTTGTTCTTTTTTTCATTTTGCTTTTGTGATGTCAATTTGGAATGAATTTGTTTCATTTTCTATAATAGTTCTAGAATAAAAGGTTATAATTAGAACATGAGCAAGGTATCAAAATTTCTTACATTGGTTTTTGTGTCAAACTTGAGTCTTTGAATCTAAAATAGGACCATAAAAGATGGTATCATTTCCAATTAAAAAAGAACACATCAAATTTTCTCCCATATCTTGTGTTTATACTCTTTTGGCCCTGGTTGATTTCTCTCTCACTTAACAAAGCTCTAGAAACTAGGATTCTTCATTGGTGGAATACTAGATAATTTGAAATCCTTTTGAATGATATTGAAGAGGAAAATGTTCTGGAAAATGGACGGAATTCAAAAAACTCTTTTTGTTGGACGAGATGATAAAGGACTACTCGAAGACACATATACAAAGGCTTCGTATAGAAATGCACAACGAAATGATGCAATTGGTTGAAAGACGCAATGAATCTCATTTCCATATCATTTTGCATTTCTCTATCAATCTAATATGTTTCACTATTTTCATAAGAATTTCTATATAACTTCAGTGACACAATCAAAGCTTTTTTTATTCTTCTTGTTGTTGATTTATGTTTCGGAATTAACTCTACCCATGTTTTGGAACTACTGGTTCGTTCATTCTACAATGATTTCGGATTGGCTAAAAATGAGCAAATAATTTCTCTTTTTGTTTCCATTTTTCTAGTGATTATATATCTAATTACGAAATATGGGATCTTCCATTTTGGAAATCATTTGTCTCCTTCACTTGTCAAAATTTATCATTCTATGAATGAATGAACAATTCATTAGATCTCTTGAAATCAATCCAATCAGATTCCTTCTTCATGTATAAAAAAATCATTTTCCATCTGACTTATTCTTTATACTTCTTATACTTCTACCTTTTTTTTATGGTCTTCATATTGCATTACAATTACAGTCCAATTTCAATTGTTTCAATCAATCAATATAATGACCAATTTGTTAATAGAGAATTCTACCAACTACTTATCCAATTTCTCGCAAAAATTTTGGGATCAATGATTGGACCATGCAAAATAAAAAGACTTTTTCTTGTGTAAAAGAACAAATGACTCGTTCCATTTATGTATTGATCATTATATATGTAATAACACGAGCATCTATTGCAAATGCATATCCCATTTTACACAGCATGGTTACAAAAATCCCTGAGAAGCAACTGGTGGAATTGTATGTGCCAATTGCCATTTAGCTAATAAGCCTGTGGATATTGAAGTTCAACAAGCTGTACTTCCTGATATTGTATTTGAAGCAATTGTTTTTTTTTCTTATAATATGCAATAGAAACAAGTTCTTGCTAATGGTAAAAAAGGATCTTTGTATGTAGGAGCTTCTTATTGTACCCTAGGGATTCGAATTAGACCCCCCAATTTTATTTCTCCCAAAATGAAAGAAAAGATGGGCAATCTTTCTTTTCAGCATTATCATCCTAATCACAAAATTCTTCTTGTGATAGGTCATATTCCTGATAAAAAATATTGTGAAACCATCTTCCCCATTCTTTCCCCTGACCTTGCTACGAAAAAAGATGCTCACATATGAAAATATCCTATATTTGTAGGTTGGAACAGAGGAAGGGGTTAGATTTATCCTGATGATAGCAAGAGTAACAATACAATTATTAATGCTACATCAGTTGATATAATAAGTCAAATAGTACATCAAGAAAAAGGAGGATATGAAATAACCATAATGGATGCAGAAAATGGGCATCAGGTGGTTGATATTATACCTCTCATACAATAACTTTTTTCAATAGGTGAATCCATCAAACTTGATCAACCATTAACAAGTAATCCAAACATAGGAGGGTTTATATAGGGAGACACAAAAATTGTACTTCAAGATCCATTATGTTTCGAAGGGCTTTTCTCCTACTTGGTATCTGTACATTTCATATTTTTGGTCCTAAAAAAGAAACAGTTTGAAAATACGTTGCATGAAATGAATTTCTAGATATAGAGATTCCTTAAATGAAAATCAAGTAGGTACAAATGAAAAGTGTCGAATTCTTGTCGATCGATAGAATTATGTATGATTCCAAACAACCAAAAATTTTGAACAACTCTGTAATCCTTGTGTCGAATTCTTGTCAATCGGTAGATTTAGTGTTACATGTAGAAAACTAGCTAATCAGGATATTCAGAGGGATCAAGTTCATAAGTAAGAGCAGGCAGATCAGTAGTGAAGCTACGAAGAAGTTCACATTAGTAAGCCATGTCTATAGAAGAGCCAGGATTCATGCCCTGGTAGAATTCCACTTTGTTTCAAGTGTTTAGCTAGCAAGGCAGGAGCATTACAAAAAGTTGATTAGTTATAAGACCTTCGCTTAGAAGAAGTTCCTTAGAGGTCTTTCCTCATAGGGGGCCACTCTTCTTTCCAAAAGTCACTCATGAATTGGACATCTCTCTTAGACACTATGGCCTTCAATAAGCCATGATGCTTCATTATTCTCTTATCTCATTCAAAAAATTAGCGGTGATCAGTGAAGCATCACTTGCTTTCTGATAGGCAGTCAAATGGACCATCTTTCGAAATCTACAACCAACAACTTATACAATCATTTCCCTTGGCTGTGCGGGGTAAGCCTAACACAAAGTTGATACTGACATCTTCTCGTAACTTCAAGGGAATTGTCAGAGACGTGTATAAGTCGGTGTTGCGCTTTCCTTTCCTACCTTTGTCGTTTGACAAACCTGACATCTCACTATAGCTTTGCTTTGGCTACATCTCTCTTGATATAAGGCAAGTAGAAATGGTCTTCCATCATGTAATTGGTATGAAGAAAGCCATAATTCATAGGATTTCCAAAATCCTTCGTTCAAAGAATGTGAAATCAAAGTTGCCCCAAATAGGGGGGATCTTGGTTCCAATCCAAATCCAATTCATCTTGAGCATATTACCTAGCAGTGAAATGGTCTTTCAATCGTAGGAGAAAGAAATGACTTCACACTTGAATCTGGTCTATCTATCAAACATTGGTTCTTCCATCTCGTTCATACCCTACAAAGAAAATGCTTCAATTCACAACCTAGGATAGCTAACATTACCTTGCTTGAAGATATGGGATTGTAGTAGAGGACACATGCCAAGCAAGTTCTTGCCTCCTCTTCTCTCAGATAAGCTACATCTATACATATTCTGAGTCTAATCCTCTGATTGATAGTACTAGTAACGAAATCTGAGTCCCAAAAAATTCTACAAAAGCATACTTAGAATGGGAGGTCGTCCTATATAAATTGAGTTTCTAAAGGACCACAAAAGCAAATTCATGGAGTAAGGGATTCATCAAATGAAAGAAAAGAAAGAGGTCAAATAATCTCCAGAGGGGGCCCCTTGAAAGATGAAAGAAGCAAAAGCACTTTTAGGGGTCTCAGATGAGCTTTTCTAATGCCTTCATGGTATGATGGGAAAATGCTTTTGAAGAGATCGACGACACAAAGCAGAAGAGAGCGAAATGGCAAAGCGGCTTCAGAGCGCAAGGAGAGGTTATGAAATAGCTTGACTGAAAGGAGAGGAGATGAATTTCACTCAAGTGAAAGGTGACGGACGGAGAAGCACAAACCAACGACACTAATCGAACAGACATGACAGACTCTACTTCATAGACTGGACTGAATAGCCACCAGAGTTGGACTTGAATTGACCTTCTAGCAAAGGAAAGAAATGCTATTTCTTTATATAGAGATCAAAATAGGGAGGTGTACATCGGTCTCAACCATCTTCAAACAGATCATCTGGTGAAGAAATAGGAGCTAGTCCCCTATTTCATTAGGGTTAAAGAATTCATATCAGGATTCAGAGTTCGACGAATAGAACACAACCCTTGAATCTATAACCACAAAACTGATGCACTGGCCAGCCTTGTAGCAACTATGGCCCTCAACCAATTTGGGACCATGTACGTTTGTAGTGAAGGATAAAGGCTTCTACCATCTTTACCAAAAGGTAACTCTACTTACATACAATACAATAATAAGGACATGGAGATGAAGGTCTTCGTGGTCAACTAAGCTTGAGTTGCATTGAAGCCTTAGAAGTAACTACAGAAGAGGATTGGTGACAATAATTGCTTGAAAATCTGAAGTAGGGTAGGGGATTCTATCAATGAATTTGCCAACTCGAAACCATATAAGATGATATGCTGTACAAGACTCTTGTGAGAATAGAGTCCTCTATAGGAGTGCCTTTGATGGATTCCCCCTAAGATACTTATCAAAGCCAAAATCTAAAGAAGCTTTGGAGGAAGCTCATGTTGGAGTCTGTGGTGCACACTAGTCAGGGACAAAGTTCTACCATCATTGAGGCGACTGAGGTAATACTAGCCCACCATGTCAGAAGTCTCCATCAATTTCTCCAAGAGATGCCACGTTTATTCGATACATGTAGACTTCATTTAACAGCCATCAAAACCTTGACATCCGACAGTAATGTCTTGTTTTAGGTTTGGGCCATAGATGTGATTTGCCCCATCTAGCTTTCCTCATCTATGAGGCATATGTATATTCTGGCTGGCACAGATTCTTTTTCAAGTGGGCAAAGGCCACACCATTGAAATGAGTAAAGGGAAATGATATGGATCCAACGTCATCTAATCTATTGGTTCAAAGTCCCTACTCATCTGATCTCCAACAATGGAATGGAACACCATTTAAAAGCCAACAAATAGATTGACTTTGTAGAAAGTTTCAAATGCAACATTGTTTCCCTACAACTTACAAAGCTATGGCTAATGGCATGAAGAGGCTGTCAGTCAATAAGACATTATGTAAGCTTCTCATTCTAATCGCACTTGTTCTTAGAAATGATCTTCATAAGAAGCTTTTGGAAGGACCACGGGCATACCATTCTACTACATGTACACCTATCGGCTCTACTCCTTATGCTTTGACATTGGTTAAGAAGCAATCCTCCCACTGGATGTCCAAATCCCGACCCTTAGAGTGGCAATTCAGGAAGGATTTATAGAGGACTAGGTAGTGTAACTTAGACTCCAAGAGCTGGATGCTCTGGAGGAGAAATAATTAAGTTCTTAAGAAAGGCTTGAAATCTACCAGGCAAGTTTGTCAAGAGCCTTTGATCAAAGGATTCAGAGATAGTCTTTCAGATTGGGAGATTTGTACTAGATGTAATCGGCTTATTAATGTAACCTGATGGGTGCAACACATTAAAACATTAGTGGGAAGGACCTTTTTTGATTATGGAGGTGCCATCTGCTCAAACAAAAGAAGTTTCCCCCGAACATGACTGTGATCTCGCACCAATTCATGCTCAATATGGAAGAGGTGTTACCCAGTTTGGGGGCAATCCATCCCACTACTCTTATTTCATTATAAGGGAAGGAAGTTGGCTTCATTATTGCCTTAACACAGAGGGCACACTGAACCCTCAGAGCAAAGAGTGGATCCCATGACTTATTCAAGGTTGGGGGAGTAAACTCTCATCAACATTTCTAGACTAGGGGTAGAAACACACCAATCTCATTATGGCATGGAACTAGTTTCATCACCACCTTCAGGTTCCTAGCTCACCAATCATTTTAAGAGGCTATTTAGGATAATTCAAGAGTTTGAAGCCAGGGGACCCCCTCTAGGGACTATATTGATAGCAACAACTACTACAAGGGTTCATAGGTACTCTTCATAGAAATCGAATTGGTAGAAACATTTAAAGTGTTGTATAAATTCATAGATTAAAATCAAAAATATTGAAATATGTTAATAATGATCAAAGCCTACAAAATTCCTACTGAAACAAAATAGAGGCTACCAACATTATGGACCTCAGAAAGGATAGGATGATGACACAACTTAGCGATGATATCCCGACTCCTAATGGCATCACTACCACAACTATGACTCTACAATTATGCTAGGAAAATGAGTAGATCTGATGCAGAGGTAGTAGTCTTATGAAGGTCTTCTCTAGAAGCTGTCCTCTTGGCCTCTAATGATTCAACCCAAAGGCATGCCTCAGTAAGCTCATGCTCTACCAACATAAGCACTTGCTCAATTATGTTCATCATCTCCACACAACAAGAAACTCTGAACAATGTGCAGTTTGGAGCTCCTCCTTAGCATGTGTCATAGACCTATAGTGGGCTTGCCATACCAACACCGCATCAACCACTTCATGTAGTTAGTCAGGTCAAGAAGGTCATCAAATAGGTCACCCAGTAACATTGACACGTGGGTGATGATCCTCATTGCCTTGGTCATGAAAGCAAGAGCATGTAGGGGGATAGGTAGTTCCTATTGCTTATCAAGCCTATCTATTATAGACCGTAGGACCTAGGAGACATATAGATGAGTGTTGGGTAGAAATTCAGAGATGGGAGTCTCTACTATGATTCTTACTCAATGTTAGTAAACTAAATAAGATAAGAAAACAAAATAATGACTTAATAAGTTAGTCTAAAACTATAGCTTTCAAGGAGGAAGCAATCTAACAATAAGGATGGCTACCTACCTAGAAGTTGTTTGGTGCTCAAAAGTCCAAACTCCTTTTGCTTTCACCTCTATCAAGGCCAGTGAAGTTCAGTGGTTCTAGATTTTTACCTCTCTAAATAGAATGGAAATTTCTGTCCCTAAAAATCAAGGTATTGAATGACTTGGACCACACAGATATGAAAAAACTAGACTTTGACTCTTGTCATCCAAGAAAGTCTTTTCTCTACTACCACCTACCACCTTTGAGAGCAAAGAATGGGATGAGGTCTAAAAAAATAGTGTTTTAGTCTTTGACCTTCTAGAACATCAATTAGACTAAAAAAGTGTCCTTTGAGAGATGCATCCCCTACTAAATCTTTTTTTGAGGTAATCATATGAATGTCCTCCTCCCATCTTGCCATCATAGTTGTTCGCTCTTGATGCAAGGCCTCGGTCTCTAGCTTTCCTGGATGCTCAAGATGTTTTTTGAAAATATCTATAGTGAGAGGTCTCTCCCTTTGAGAGACAATTGATAGATGAACCCTACTTTGAGGAGACATCCCCATACCCATGGGAGGAATGAAACATCTCCTGACAAGGAGGAAATAAGGGGGAACTACTTGCCTAGCTTGGAAGCCTTCATATTTTGAAAATCCAAAAAACTAACCAATCGCCATGGGCTGACCATTGAGTGTGGCTTGACATTTTCCTCATTTGATAGAGAATTAGTAGTTGAACCAAAGTTAATAATTGGGGATCTTCCGCACATACAGTCAATTGCTTCCCCATACCAAAAGCTAGCCACAAATGCTTTAGCAAATTGTCTACTTAGACCTTGAGGTATACTTCAACTTAAAGATTGCCACGAGCTTACCTCTATGAAAAAAGATGGAAAGTTCAGACTAGGATGATTGGCATCCTCACTTATGCAACAAAAATGTTTTGAGTAGCAAGTGCCCTTGGGTTATTCTCTTCGATGTCGCCTTCTTTCATTGTGAAAGGCATCGTAAGGCACTCGTTTATAAGGAATGGTTGTTAGCCATGTAGGGAAGACTCTAACTATGTGCTGTCACTAGCCTTGACTCTCAATCACTGATGAAACAAGAATGAATACCACGACAGTCATTCCCTTGCCAGTATACTGCCTGATGGGTTTACATCGCTAAAGAAGAAGTCTAAAGAAGAAGTAATTGACAGAAAGACAATTTAAAGTAGATATGATCTAGATATCATAAGCAAAAGGGGGGGACTTAGGGGGCTAGGAAACACCTCGAGTGAGGGGAAAGAAAGACTTATTTTGAGAAGAGGTGGAGGAGAAATCTTGATTTTGGAATTCTCAGTTCAGAAGTTCCCTGGAAAAGGCCCCTCATCAAAAGTTTAGAAAATACAAAGCGTACTAGGTAAGCCCATGCATATGAAACAAAAAAGATTATTTGCTACTCAGAATACAGTTCATGTACAACTAGTAGTGATTCAAATTAATGAATTGGAAACTAGAGAAGACACATGTTCCATTTTGACATATATTAGAGTAGAAACCACCACTCATATTCTATTTTTTATTCTTTTTTATTCTATTCTTTGATATTATATATATATATATGATATGCAAAAATCAAGTACAATAAAGAAATCTACCTCTAAGCCTAAACTAGGAATCAAAATGGAACTCTCAACTTAGGTTTCCTGGATATGAGCCGATCTTTTTTGAATTCAAAGTGGGATAACTAGAAAGGGGGGCCCAGGCCACCCTGAGTGATAGAGCTCATTGAATATGAAATAAATTGTGTCTCCAAGGCTTCAAGAAAGTCACCCATATTGGCCAATGGCATTATATCTCCTGCACTTGGACGATGCATGTTGATGGGGCTTCAGAAGAGCACAGTAGTGGAATTGAAATAGTTCTAACTGGTCTAAAGAAGATTATACTCAAGCAAGCACTCCAAATATACTAATATTACTACCATATACCACAACAAGCTGAATATGAAGCTCCCCTTGTTGGTCTCATATTTGCCTTAGGTTTCAAGGTGAAGAGAGTAATTGTCCATAGTGACTCACAGTTAGTCATCAATCAAATCAAATACAACTTCGAGACAAAGCAAAGGACTCTATCCTCAAGAGATACAAGTAATTGGCTCTTGATTTGATGATGAAATTGTTGGAACTCATCAGAGAGAAGAGAATAATGTGGAAAATTCTCTTACTAATTTTGAAGATCTACTCGTGGGCATACCTCCACTCAATTAACATATAGCAAAGTCTTTAAACTGAAGTGATTTATATCATGGGAATCAAGAGGAGTTCATGCTAGATAGGGATCCCAGTGGAGTACTCCCCTCATCTTGAGATGAGGTTCGACGTATAAAAAGATAATCGGCCAGATACACTCTCATTGATGATAAGCAATATCGCAAGTCTTTCTTACAACCATTGCTTTGATACATATAGAAGCTGACTAGTTTGATTGCTGTCCTCAGTTGATTTTTCAATCTTGAGATCAGTCCTTCCCTTTCTTCGAAGTTCTCAAAACCAAATGGAAGATGCAGTGGATTGGTGAATGCCAGCAAGCACTTATGATATGAACTGAAACCAAATGATTATATATATATATATATATATATATATATATATATATATATATATATATATATATAACCCTCGAAGTAGCCCAGAACTAGGAGAGTCTCTTTTCATCTATTTAGCGACTATCGATGGAGTAGTCAGCTCTGTTCTAGTTGAAGAGGAAGGAAACATGTAGAAACCTACCTTCATGGGATGGAAGTGGCATGGGATGCAAGCTACCTTTCTCTGAAATTTGCTTGGACAGATCTGCTAACCTTGCCCTTCGCTTCCAATAAGAGTAACCTTAGCTCAAGACTTGCATTCTAAGCCCTTGATCCTCAAGGATAGACAACAATCTTTCTAAAAAGATAGGCCAGCTGCCCTGCTAAGTGAGTGTAGATCAGTCTCGGGGGTTTGGGCAAGCTGAGTCAAGCTCAAATTCAAGACTACTGATGATATAGCCTTAACCTGTGTGATGAGTTTTGATGAGACTAGAGAGTGGGAAGCTATGTACTTCTACTAATCATCAGATTAACAAAGCCAAAAACAAATAACCAAAAAAGAGTATGCAGTCACAAAGTACTCGCAAACCGCATTCTATTCAACTATTTCTAAGAATAGAATCTTCTATTTATATTATTGAGATTCTATTATAATCATAAAGACGTTCCCAAAAACCAATGCCCAAGAGGGAGGCCCCCGTGATGACTAGCTTGGTTTATTTTGTTGAACACACTGAGCTGTGGAGACAGAGTAATCATAGTCGAATCAGTGGAAAATCCTTTTTCATTCCATGTCAACCCATTAGTTGATCGAGCCTTCTTATAGCATGATATAGCAATCAAATGTGCTGTCTTTTAGTGTACTGATAAACAGGTTAATTATGAAGGAATCTTCAATGGCGATACCCTCCCTATGAAATTATACTCAGGGAATCCATAGAATATATGACATCCACTGATGTACTCAATTGCCATGGGGTATGGGGTATTCTTTGAATTCATATGAATCCTATGTGGCATTCTCATATCATATGGCTTCCTTCCTGGTAGTGGAGACTTCTAGAATCAATAGGTTGGTACGTAATACATGATATCCTATCACTCGCTCATCCTTCTTCTCGTCGAAAAGAGAAGGGAAACTTCAACTGACAATTGAGGGGGGTCGGTTTCAAGGATTACTCCTAAGGGGCCCTTCTGGGGAACTAGACAGGATTTTGGGAATCTTTTTAGGGGAACTTCTGAATCAGGCTAGGCTCTCATAGGTTTCGACCAAATCAACTAACAACAGATTTACAGAACAAGAAGTTCAGCAAGGGCTGGTTGATAGAAGAATTGGCCAAAGTCAGTGTTGTGTTCAACTCTGTGGGTTGATTGGTTGGAAGGGATTGCTTTTTGTCTTCTGTCTTTCGCAGCCCTTGGTCATGTCACGTGTGGGTTTTTGTGTAATTACACCTTGAAACTTGTTTGAAGGGCATTCACGTTAAGGGTTAGGGGATTAAGCAAGTTGAGTTGTTAGGGGAAGCTGATCACAGATAATCCGAAGGCCAAAAGTTCTGAGTGGTGGACTAGAAGTACCCTAACTTTTCACACCCTAGCTTTAGGTGGTTGTGAAATTCATTGATTAGATGACTACTATACAGGATCTAATCTTCTAATCTATGATACTATACCTTTGAGCAATGCCAAAAGGTAGGTTAAGTGAATCTGAAAAAGTGAGGCTTTAATTGAGTCAACCTTAGTGACCCAATTATTGGGACCTACAAGAAGCTGAGTTTCTTTGCTTTCTTTCATCATAGTAGTTGAAAAAAGACAAAGTCAAAGTAGCAGACCAGTAGTTTCATTGTCCACCTTTAGAGACATTTTGAAAGAAGGTTCCGTTTTGCACATCTTGGCTGAGAAGGAAATAAGTGCCTTGTCGATCGAAGGTGATCTCTTCTCTACTCCTAGACATAGAATAGAGGATCACTCCACAGTCTTCTCTACAGCTTATGCATCTTCTGCCTTGTCTCTTTGTTTTAAAAGCTAGGGAGCAATAGTTCTCCCCTAAAAGTTGCTTTATAGGAGGGAAGTAGGCTTCATTCAATGGAATGCTTTGTTGGTTCAGCTCAAGGGGTCCAGTTGCTCGATTTAATGTGGAGGGAGGCACTCTTTATTGAGGGGACACGTTGTAATGTGAAGCTGGCAATACGTTCTTGAGACGATGATGAATGCTGGAAAATAGAGCTGGGGGCTGGCATCAATGCTTCTCCTCCTCGTATATCTATCAATGGGCTTTCTCCTCACTATCTCTCAAACATCCAAAAAAACTCCCTTTCTTTTCCACATGCCCTATCTGACTCAGAAAAATAAGAAGAAAGGCTTAAAGCCTATTCACAATCAATGGTCACACAGGCTTTCTTCTCGATCTCTATCGACCTAAGTCCCCTACTTTCCATGTTCACCAGAAAGAAGGACCAAAATGGACTATATAAAAATTGAAAATGGATTCAAACAAAAGAAGAAAAATGGAATTGAAGCTTCTTAGTGCCTCTGCTCTCATCCAACAAGTCTTGTTCTATTTTTCTATTCAGTTAGGCTATTAAAAGAGTGAATTCTATGATTACTGCTTTCAGGAGGACAAGTTTCTTGTTCTTATTGCTAATGCACTTTTCATTTTAGTTCTTACTACTTTTTTACTTATTATATATGTCAAAATAGTCAGCTAAAATGAATGGTTTGAATTCAACTTGGATTCATCCTTTTTCATTTTCTTTTATCAATTATGAATGAAATGAAAGGGTTTCAAACTTTATTTAAGTATTAAATGACTTGAGACTGAGGAGTTCATTCAAGTCAAGCCTCTATCTACAAAACTACCTTCTTTTCCTGTTGGTCAAGTGGATTTAATCACTTCTTCTCCAACAGCCTGGTAGACAAGAAGAGGTCAGTTAACTTGTCCTTGCTCCACTGCCTCAAGGCATGGAAGGTTCTGGCACAATTGTGGCTAAGGGAAGAGAAGCATTGATTGGAATTGATCTAAATGAAGCTCCAAGCACCCACCACAATCTCCCTAGTAGCTTCAAAACAAAGCCAAACATCCTTAGGTTTGACACCCCTATGGCTTGAAGTCCAACCTAGAGGTCAAGAAGCAACACGTGGAAGATGACCCACAAATGATCCCAGGAAGGCCATAAGAGTAGTAGAGTTCATGAGAACCTTATCCAGCCAAGAACCCACATCCAAGTAGAACACTCTTTATTGTTGCACCAAGTGAATCTGGGCCCCTAAGAGATTATGCAAATCACTCTACATTAAGAACTCGGCAAATTCCAAGTCAACAGGACAAGAACAGAAAGGAAAGGCTTGCTCCTCTCTTCTCCACCTAGCTGAGGATACATTGGAAATCTCCTCCCACCACAATGGGAGTGCTGTCATCAATATGGGAAAGAAGGGTACTTCAGACCTCCCTCTTGACGTGATAGTAGCCATCAGCATAGACAACAAAGAAGCACCACCTAGCAAATCTCCCAACCATAGTAATAATGACCTGCCTAAGAGACATAACCATCTAGACTCTGACAAGGTGACCAACCCACAACATAATAATGCCACCATACTTCTCAATTGAAGGGACCACATGGAAGTCCCAGTATAGATTCATAGATATTGAGATAGATTTTGCTATGATTTTCTCAAAATAGTGAGTTTTGAGTTAGTATTAATTAGTGATCCAGGCTTAGTGAGTCCTTTATTCTGTGATGAACTATTGGCACCTGTCCTACATTTTTTCTCTATGGAACAAGGAGAAAGGAGGATCCAGGGTAAGAGGGTTGTATCATGAGAGAAGCAAAGGGGTCAAATGCTTCAAAAAGAAAATATGGATTCTAGCAATGTAATGGAGTTGGGCCCTTATGTCAATCCAAATGAGTTAGCCCATCCTTGCCAGCTAGGAAAGAGGATAGCAAGTGAAAAATTTGGCCTCAACAGAACATTTATTTCTATTACTATATACAATATACTATTTCTACTTTGTTTGACTATTTTTTACTTGATCTTTGTTTATTATTCCTATATGAATAAATGAAAATGAAGTAGTGAAGTAGTTCATGGTGGGGTTACCATTATCCTTTTTTCATGTATGTGTTCCTAAGAACAATGCATTTTCTATTATAAGAACTCAAAAAAGGATGTGGAAACACATAGGAACTCTGGCATGAAAAAGAAAAAGAAAAGTAGCTCCAATTCCTTTGCAAATAGTAGTCAGATTCTTGGAGAAGGGGTGATCCATATCATCTTGACTTGGTTCTGCTTCCCCACTGCTTTGACACCTCTTCTTTTGAACAATACTTGAACAATATCGAGTCGATTCTTCTTTTACCAGTCTTGAATAGAGCATGCTGAACAAAATCTTTATGTAAAACCCTTTTGGTTTTGATTTACAAAAGTTGTACGTATTTTTGGAAACCATGTGCTATGGCTCGAATCGATAGGAGCAATTGACAATGGAATCTTATTTTGCCCATTATGAGACTATCCATAACATAATAGTGTGAAAAGAAAGCCCAACTTCAAGTTGTTAAGGAATAGTAGTGTTAAGTTTCTAGACCCTTTGTCTTAGGATTACTTAGTTCTATTTCTTAACGGGATCGGGAAGGGATATAACTCAGCGGTAGAGTGTCGCCTTGACGTGGTGGAAGTCATCAATTCAAGCTTGATTATCCTTAAACCCAATTTGAGTTTTTCGATTTTGGCTTGCTCCCCCACTGTGATTCAGCCAGAATGGATAAGAGCCTTGTGTTGTTGATGCAATAGGGTGGGGATCATGATATTATATTATGAAGCACGTGGATACAATCCTTTGCTTCAGTTTGGAATGAAAATTTCGAATCATATTTGTCTATGAACGAGGAAGCTATCAGTAATGCAACTATGAATCCCATGGAGAGTTCGATCCTAGATCAAGATGAACACTGGCAGCATGCTTCACACATGCAAGTCAGACAGGAAGTGGTGTTTACAGTGGCAGACGAGTGAGTCATGCCCAAGAACCTACGCTTGGGGAGGGAACAAGAATTGGAAGCAATTGCTAATACTACGTAGGCTAAGGAGCAAAAGGAGGAATCCACCTGAGGAGGCGCTCGCATCTAATTAGCTAGTTGGCAGTGTAATAACTTACCAAGGTGATGATCAGTAATTGGTTTGAGAAGATGATCAGCCACACCGGGACTAAGACATAGCCCAGACTCCTATGGAAGGTAGTAGTAAGGAATTATCTGTAATGGGTGAAAGCCTGAAAGAGCATTGTCATGTGGAAGAAGGCTCATGGGTCTGAACTTCTTTTCTTGGAGAAGCAAAGACGGTATCTACTAAACAAGCATTGGCTAACTCTATGCCAATAGTAAGGGTGAGACAGAGGATGCAAGTGTTATCCAAAATTATTGGGCATAAAGTGTCTATAGGTGGCTTTTCATGTCCTCCATCAAATTCTAGGGCTAAACCCTGGACAGACAGTGGAAACTATCAAGCTGGAATACGGTACGGGCTGAGGGAATTTCTCGTGGAGCGATGAAATGCGTGAGATCAAAAAGAACACCAACAGAGAAAGCACTCTTCTGGGCCAACACTATCACTGAGAGACAAAAGCTAGGGGAGGAAATGGGATTAGAAACCCCAATATTCCTAGCAAAAAACGATGGATAATAGACATTGTGCGTATCGACTTATGCAGCGTTGTAGCTAACACGTTTAGTATCCTGACTAGGGAGTACTGTCATAAGATTGAAACACAAAGGAATTGATGGGGTCCTACACAAGCGATGGAGCATGTGTTTAATTCGAGGCAAAGCGAAGAACCTTACCAGGGCTTGACATGCCATGAATCCTCTTTCTTAAAAGAGAGGGGTGCCTTCAGGAATGAAGACATAGGTGGTGCATGGCTATCATCAGCATGTACCATAAGGTGTTGGGTTCTATCTTGCAATGAGCGCAAACTTCTTGTTTAGCTACCACTACTGAGTTTGGAATCCTAAATAGACTACCGTTGATAAGTGAGAAGAAGGTGAGGATGACGTTAAGTCATCATTCCCCTGATGCCCTGGATAACACACATGTTAATATTGGCAGGACAAAGGGTCACAATCTCGCAAGGGTGAGCTAACTCCAAAATTCGTCCTCTGTTTGGATTACAGGCTGCAACTTGCCTGCATGAATCTAGAATCACTAGTAATTGCAGGTCAGCCATATGGCGGTGAATTCGTTCTCGGGCCTGATACACCCCATCGGTCACACTATGGAAGCTGGCCAAGTCTGAGGTCATGACCTTAACTGCAAGGGGGGATGGGGATGTAGAAACTAAGGCTAGTGATTGGAGTGAAGTCGTAATAAGGCAACCGTACTAGAAGGTGCGGCTGGATCACCTCCTTTTTAGGGAGAGCTAATGCTTATGCTTGCTGGGTATTTTGGTTTGACACAGCTTCACACCAAAAAAGAAGCAAGCTACATCAATGCTATGCTTGGATATGGAAGTGTTCTTTCATTTCTAGACTACAAAGTGAGACCACGCCCATGAGCTTCTTATCTTAGGCCATAAGAAGTTGATAGGTTTCGCACGTCCCCATGACCCTCTCGTGTGGCGACATGGGGGTGTACACAAGAAAGCCTTTTTTCATGCTTTTATTAGAGGTCCAAAGAAAGCAAAAATCCATAGGATTTTTTGAAGCCTCCATTCCCAAAAGTAAAATCGTGAAATTCTTTTTCCTCTCTATAGGGATCAGGAGATTGGATCTAGCCATAACATAAGAAGAGTGCTTGGTATAAAGACTTGGTTTTTTGGACCCCCTCTGGGAGCACCCTGATGAGTGCAATGAGATGTCTCATCTATTTCAATTTATCTGTCTCTTGCTCTTGACTCGAAATGAGAGTATGTTTGAAAAAGGATCTGAGAGTGTCTAAGGTTGGTTAGGGAGGGACTGTCGCTGAATGCCTTCTTTTTTCGCCATCGCAATTCTTTCACAAAGACTTGCCATGGTCAGGGAGAAGGGGGAACAAGCACACTTGAAGAGCGTAGTAGAATGAAGAGTTGTATGCTACATTTGGGAAGGATGAATCACTCTCAAAAAAGAATATATTGATTCTCTCCCAATTGGTTGGATCATCAACGAGATGATTTACTTCACAGGCGAGCTCTCTAGTTCAAGTCTAGGATGGCCTAGCATCACTAGGGAAAAGTGGGAATAGTATAGAAGAAGCATTTTACTCTTTCATGCATGCTTTACATGGCTCAAGGGGATATTGCTTGGTTGATAGAGCTTCGCTCTTGCAATTGGGTCATTGCAGTTACGGGTTGGTTGTCTAATTATCCTGGGAGTAATGATAGTATCTTGTACCTGAATCGATGGCTCACTTTTTTCTATGGGGAATATGACCAAAACATGCCATTCAAAGACTTTGCTGAGACAAAAAGATGGACCATTAAGAACGTAGAGAAGGTAGGATGTGTAGATGGTTAGATCTAGTATGAATCGTACATGGACGATAGTTGGGTCGGTGGCTCTCCTAAGTTCCCTCATCTTGGATCCCTAGGAATGAGAAGCATGTTGGCCCTTACAAATAGCTTGATGCACTATCTCTCTTCAACCCTTTGAGCAAAATTGTGAGTAGCAAAAGTTGAAAATGTGGTCCGAGGATAGCAAGTCAAGCATCGTGCTACTAGGAAAAGCGATTCTTAGATTACGAGAGTCCAGTAGTCGAACACTAGCTTACGCTCTTACTCGAGCAGCGTGAGGTACGTGGAATCTCTTGTGGATCAACAAGGACCACCTTGTAAGACTAAAGACTCTTAGGTGACTGATAGTGAAGTAGTATCATAAAAGAAAGGTAAAAAGAATCCCTAGAGTTAATTAGAACTAGAAACCATGAGCTCCCAAGCAGTGGGAGGAGAATGTGATCTCTGACCACATGCCTATAGAAGAATGAGCTAGCAACTCATAGGCAGTGGCTTGGTGAAGGGAATCCACTAAAGCCATAACAAAAATGAATCTTCATAGGGTGATTGTTACTACTTATGGACCCAAACCTTTGTGATCTATCCATATGATTAGGCTGAAGCTTGGTTGAAACTCAGCGGAGGTCTGAACTGACTGATGTTGAAGAATCAGCATATGCGTTGTGGTTAGAGCTGAAATGCCACTCGAGCCCTGCCATGGATTTTGATCTGAAATCAACATCAGCACCGGGGTTTGATTTCAATCTCAAAGAACATATTGATCTTTCCAATTGATATTGATCTTAGAGGGGTAGAAGGGGCCCACTTCTTTTTTTCTCATTGGTCACCATCAAACTGCTTACTATATCTGTAGTCAGGCCCCTGGCTGTGCTTCTCCTCTTTCATTTTAGGAGAATCCCTTATTTAATCCAACATTTTTGGGCAAGCTTCTTCCATTCCTCATACTTGTTGTAGCTA
This sequence comes from Vanilla planifolia, assembly GCA_023846275.1. Taxonomy (NCBI): domain Eukaryota; kingdom Viridiplantae; phylum Streptophyta; class Magnoliopsida; order Asparagales; family Orchidaceae; genus Vanilla; species Vanilla planifolia. The sequence goes on from JAIUJO010002400.1 coordinate 28,048, forward strand.
GCTAGCCTTGTAGAGTTCAAGCCCATCTTCCTGCATTAAGCATAGTGGACATTTTTTTCAGCTTCTTGAGGTGAACTCTTTTGCACCTCTAATCTATCTAAGAAAGAGGTTGTGCTCATGGTTGTTGTCTAAGCCAATCTTGATTTTTAAGAAGAAAGAATTATTTCCATTTCAGAAGTTCCCTGTTGTTCCCCATGTTCTGCCCCAGCCCCAGTTATAGTCAGACTGTGTCCACATATTGTGCCCCGGCCCTAGGTTGGTGCGAAAAAGAAAAGAGGGCGGTCGTTCTTCTTCGTCATGAAACATTAAAAATCTAATTGGTTGGAAAGAATTAGATGGGTGAATAACAGAATTGAAGCTGTGCATGGTGGATTCACAATCCACTTTTTTATCCACTTGGCTACATTCGCTCCTACCCCCACACATTAGTTTCATTCTCTATCTATGATCAGATGTTTTTTGAACCCTCCCTATGACGACTATCAAAGATCAGCTTTTCCAATCATTGTTGCTCTTTTTTTGGAATTACAAAAAGCAAAGCTTCTACTTGCTTTTTGAAGCTTCCTAACAAAGCTTCAAACAAAGATGTTGGGCTGTTCACTTCATGAATTGGAGAAAACGTTTTAAATTCTGAATCATGATCCCTAGAAGGGAGCCCCATAGGGTACTATGTCATAATGACACTACTCTATTATCATATGAAACATATGAAATCAAGGGAACAAGAATGAGTTGCCCATTATCATTCAATGAAAGTGACCGAGGGTTGAGGCACCGATCATGTCAAAGCCTCCTATCGAGCAAATTATATCAGTTGGTTCTAAGTCGACTAGTGATCCACAAAAGGTCATTAAACAGAGTGTTGAAGGAACACAACCTACCAAATGTTTTTTGGGATCCACGGTTCAAGAAGTTTTTGAGACGGCTCAGTCATAGTCGAATAGATCGAAGTCGCAGAAAGTGAGCCGACCTTCTAAGGATGGTGAATTCATAATCAAATGTCTTTCTTTTGATGTTTTTGATTCCTGACTTTTGCTGCCAAAGTTGGGGGGACGAGTAAGGAAGAGGGGTAGCACAACAGTATAAAAAGAAGCTTTTCTTCAATTCCTCAGAATGACTCTTGGTACTAGCCCAAAGGGAGTTTAGTTTGAGAGGAATTTAGCTCAGTGATTGAGTAGAGCATGGAGTTCTTGACAGATATTAATATCGGGTTCTCGTTCATGCCCAAAGTTGCATTGACTCTATAAGCTAGACCAAACCCTTGCTCCAATGAGTGGCCATTTAGGAATAAGAATGGGGGCCTACTCTGGGGAACATATATATGATCTTGCGAAGCAAAGTTCCACCCCAACCTGTCAGAAGCACTAAATAAGGATACACTGGGTGATTGCTCACTCACTACCACACCACAATCGATAGGTGTCAAGGTTATGAATGAATCGTTCCTTCCCTTTGTGTTCGACCCTTTGAGTCAATCTAACTAGTTAGTTCTATAACTATTAGCACATGGGGCAATATGTTAGTGCATATATGAACTCCTTTTTCAGAACTATGGTTAAGATAGTACTACAAGAAAAGATAGTTTGACCACTTCATGAAGTGAAGTTCAGAAGTCTAGCTCCTTCCATTGATTTATCTTTGAAAAACTTGCATGTGTGAAGCCTCTTTCATCTTTGTATTATTATTGTATCAATTCAATTTATTGAAGCAATCAGTAAGAAGAAAGAAAACATATGCACACTTTGATATAGTCTTTCATGATTGTTCTCCCTTTGGTCTCTGCTAACTTATTCCTCAGAGGGAAAATCCATTAAAGAGCAAGAGTTCGACTAAGGCCTATGTACCTCAAGAACACCACAATCTTATTCGTTTTTTATTGCTTCTTTCAAATTGCAAATAGTAACTAAAGCACACTCTCGTTTATAGATTCTATGATCGCTAATTACTCATATGATATGTTCTTGCTCCTTGACCTGTACAAGGTCTAAGGGGGGCACCTCTGGGGTGAATTGTGCTTGATTGATTAGTTGATGTTCATAGTAGTGTGCACTCGAACTCTTTTCGAAGATAGAAGATGAGTCCACACTCTCTAAAAAGAACTTCATGTCGCATCTACTCCACTCTTTATCGATTTTTTAAATGGAATGGAATTAGGGCCCCCTCTGGGGTTTGTGCTTTCTCTTCATTTCAAAGTCATTGAACAGAAAATAGAGGAGACAACAATGGAATTTGATCAAGTCTAAGAAAAAAGAATCAATGAAATATGGGTTGGTCCTCACTAAGAACTTAATTAAGGGTGGATCTTTATGGCTTTGTTCTAAAACATAGTTGGAAAGTGAGAATCCTTTTGTTATATACTATAGAGTATATACACACCTCTATTGCTCTATTCTATGGAATAAGATGAAAATCTTTTATTTCATAATAGAATGCATCCTCTCACAAGGCTTGAGTTTAGTAAGTAAAGTTCTTCTCCTGATAAATTTAGTTAGCTTGCCTCCCCTTGAAATTGACTTTCCTCCACTCGAGCTAGCTCTAGCTCTATCCTCGAGTTTTTCTCTCACAGTGTGAAAGGTTTGTGGTGTCTCTTTTCTGGAGGTTGGAAAAAACCTCGTTCGTAAATACTTCCACTTTAGTTGATTTGATTCTATGAGATGAGATTCTAGTCTAATCTCTGACATTTGAAAAGAGTCTATGGTTTGAAACTGCATGTTTTAAGCAATAGGGGAACGTGTGATCTTGACTCTTTGAAAAGTTGTAGACGTCTTTCTCAGTCCCACCAATTGAATCTCACCTTCAGTAGTAGTAGCAGTCAGGCAATTAACTTGATTCTCCTTGGCATGGTTTTAGCTATCGAGTTGAGTCAACCCCTCTTTTCAGTCTAGAATCTTCTTCTTCAACTCCTCCCCCAAGCTTAGTGTGTAGCTATCTTAGCCTCACCTCTGGATTGTTGTTCATCCCTCACATAGCCCCCAAATTCCATATGGTCATCTTCCTTTCTAGTTTCCTCACTTCTCTTGCCAAAAATAGAGGGTCTGTTAGATCACATCTCACCAACAAGGGCTTATAGATCTCCAAAGCACACATCTATTTCTTGACCTCTCGTGAACTCCTATGAGCTTCAATAGTGACTATCTCTTGACTTGACTACAAACCTGACATAGTAATGCTAAACTAAGGGGAACTGAGCTACGAAAATGAAGCCAATGAGCTAGTCAGTGATTGAGGTACGAAGCTCACGAGTGAATCAAGATCCATCAAGCTAAAGTCAGATCCCCAGAGATGGCCCTCCTTCCCTCTCAAGCTAAAGTAGATTGACCTACTCATAGACCGTAAAGGAGAGCGGGACAAAACAATTATGTCAAGTAATTAGGCAGGGAAAAGATTCGAACCTGTAGTCTTCAGGTCATGAGTCTGATGAGTCGACCAATTCCTCTACCCTGCTTCTTCCCCTTATCTTTATCTCACTATTCCCACCTAGGTCATTGCTTTCTAGGATAGAGCCAATGCTTAGTTGAGAGTTCCTTCCTTAAGACTAGGTCTCTCTCAGCAATATTGTTTTCCCTAGTTCATCATGTTCCTAAAGCAAGGGGGTAGAGATATTAAGAGTCAATGTGTAGGGGACCAAAAAGATCCTTCATCTAGTTGATGAGATCACTATATATAGGATAATTAGTCATCAGATGCATCTACGTGGAAGATAGCTGGCCGGTGGTTATAACCATTGAGAGTGGATTTCCTCCTATTGAGCTAGTAGATGGTTATAACGGCCAACCATCTAGAGCCTTTTTTGCTAAGCTGGCAGTTAGTTACAACTCCCAAAAATATTTGAATAGAGATGAGCTACATATCATGCCAGGTTGGCCCAGCTTGATGACGTGGATGATGCAATAGATGATCTTTCCTAAGTGGAGACCTTGAGGGGAGACCTCATCATCTGTGGAATGGTCTCATCGTGAGACCACCTTCCTTTTGCTTAGTTGCACCAGGAAGGAGTGACATGAACTGTCTAACATCTTGTGAGTTGGTCTCATTAGAGTCCATCATGCTCTCTCATGATCTCTCACGTTCAGTAAGTCCCATCACAATAAAACGAAGGAGGGGCCCCCTCTGGGGCTGACTTTCTTACTTTGAATTAGGATACAAACAGAAACACAAAGAAAAGATCTTAGAGGAGCATGCATATTCGATCGAACTACAATCTTCAAGTGCTCAGTAATCAATGGTGTAAAGGCACTCTACAGTAGCGAGCCAAAGAAGAATAAGCTTTCTCGCATCCGTAGTAGCCTTGCCTAGAAAGATGGGAAGAACATGGCTAGTATTCATCAAAGCATGAACTCTAAACTTCAAAAGAATGTCATTCCATTCCTCCTATCCAATGAAAAGAACTCAATTCTAATTCATATACCGAGTCATCAATGTGAAATAGAGGTAAGAATTTGTTCTTCAAAGACTGGACCTACATCTTTGGGCCTGAGGGGGGAAATGTAGATTGGACTATGATCTTTCAATCTCATCATAAGTGAACACCTACCTAATCCAAGAACTTAGAAGCCAAAAATCAAGAGAGTAGAAGGGAAGAGGTTTCACACACTCCTTAGATCTCATAATAGAACAAGACAAAGGCCGATTGAAGTGCTTCGGGTAGTCTAAAGAATCCTTAGAGGGGGCCCCCCTTTTTTTCACTTTCATCCTTGACTTAGTGCAATCGGTCAATTACAAGAAGATAGGATATAGACCCATTGCTCCCTTATTCATGCACAAATCCATATCGAACAATTTGACCTCAATCTCGACTTCTTCTATAGAGACTCACTCACTTACCCTCCCACCGACAACTGGAAAACCACTTCTAATAATCAGAGCATCCGATACTCTTTGTTATTGGCATGGTTTCACTCAATAAGGCTACGACTTGTTCGTTGCAATTCTAAACCCAAAACCAATACAGCCAAAGTATGGTCTCTCCTCCCTTGCTGCTTTTCCTTCTTACTTGCCTGCTTGCTAAAGGGCTTTCATTATTGGGATTGATTTCATATTGCATTTTCTATAGCAGCTTCTTCACTCAAAGGGAAAGCCCTTAGAGACTCGTACAAAGTTCAATTCCAGGACACTTGCCCTCCTATACTAATGTGCAATTCTTCCCTCCCTCACATGCTCCTTCCCATGAGGTTGGCTTCATGAACGAGGGCACCACCCTCATGTCAGAAGAGGAACATGGAAAGAACTGAAAGCATAGCGATGGGATGTAGATGTTTCTTTTGGAGTTTAGTACGAAAGCCATCGACACAAGGCCCCCTCTGGGGAACTAGACTATGGGGATCTACGAAAGAAGAGGCTTTTATAATAGAATAGATAATATTCATCTTTAGAAAGAAGTCAAACTATGAAATCCATGGTGTATGTCAAATATAACTCCAATTCTGGTTCTACGTAAGTTGGTTATAAGTCAAAAAGAGTATCTGAAGTAGTCTCCTTGAAGCCAATAGTAATAACAGAATCCCTTAAAGGCATTTCTTACCTGGGGATTCATGCAAGCTCTATTTCAGCCAGCAGTGGGGTACTGTGCTATCGTAAACGAAGTTCTCGTTTTTAGGTGGCCTTCAGCAACTGACCTAAGTTTCACTGCTTCCAGGAAGTCTTTGTCTCAGTCGACTTTAGCTTTTGTACCAGTACCAAGTGAAAATATCTATGAAAAGTACTTTCAAGGCATGCAAGCTTTCTTTTAGCCATTTCTAGGCTTTAGGTCCAAGCCTCTTCCCTTTCGAAAAGTAGCTTATAAATGGAAATTCAAAATCGGGTATCTAGATCTAAGGCTATGTGGAAAGTCCATGTAAGCGCATTATCTCGCAAAGAATAGGGACGCTATGTGAGATGCTTTAGATATTTGATTGTATGACATGAGCCATTTTATAGAAATGATCCACTATCATGATAATGGAATCATACCTCTGAGCTGCGCATGGCAAACCTAGGACAATGACTAGGTTCAAATCTTCTTATGATTTATGAAGGATCAGCAAGGGTGTGTATAGTCCAACACCCCTACTTGTACCCTTGGCTGACTGACAGATACGGCATCCAGTGACTACTTGAGCCACATCTTGCTTGAGGCTTGGCCAATCAAAGCGTCCTTAGCCATGGCAATAGTCTTGTTTCTTTCGAAGTGTTCCGTAAACCCCAAAGTGCAACTCATTAATAATGATCTCGCAAATTCACGAGTCAGGAATACATAACCAGGTACCTCAGAAAGGTAACCATCTCTTAGATAGATTAGAGGTGAGAAAGAGTTCACCTCAAGATGTTGAAAAAAAAGGTCCACTTTTCTTGAACACAGGAAGATCAATTTGAACTCCACAAGGCTGGCTACAACAAGTATGAGGAATGGAAGATGCTCACCCAAAAATGTTGGATTGAACAAGGGATTTGCCTGAAGTGTTAGAGGAGAAATGCAGTCAAGGCCCTAACTACGAATGTAGAAAGTGGTTTGATGGTGAACAATGAGAAGAAAAAAGTGGTCCTTCTCTACCCCTCTAGGTTCAATATCGATTGGAAAGATCAATATCTTCTTTGAGATTGAGAACGAACCCCGATGTTGATGCTAATTTTAGACCCAAACCTGGGGCTGGGTTCAAGTGGTATTTCACCTCTAACCACAACTCATTTATCAATTCTCCACATCACTCAGTTTGGACCTTCACTGATTTTCACCCAAGCTTCATCATGGTTATATGGATAGACCACCTAGGTTTGGGTACATAAGCAGTGACAATCACCCCATGAAGACTCACTTTTACTATGACTCCGACGGATTCCCTTCACCAAGCCACTGCCTATGAGTTGTCAACACATTCTTTAATAGGCACACAGTCAGAATCACATTCTCCTCCCACTGCTTGGGAGCTCACAGTTTCCAGTTGTATTTCACTCTCGGGGGTTATTTTTACCTTTCCCTCATGATACAACTTTGCCATGTAAGGTGGTCCTTGCTAATTCACACGGGATTCCACGTGCCCCATGCTACTCTGGTCAGAGTGTAAGCTAGTGTACGGCTACTGGACTCTCGCCATCTAGGAACCACTTTTCTTAGAAGCACAAAACTTGTCTTGCTATCTTACAACCCCATTTTCATGGTTTAGGCTACTCCCATTTTGCTCGCCACTACTAGGGGAATCACATTTGCTTTCTTTTTCTCTGGGTAGGTACTAAGATGTTTCAGTTTGCCAGGTTGTCTCTTACCTTCCCATGGATTCAGTAGCAGTTCGAAAGTTTGTCTTACTCGATAATATTTGGATCTATGCTAGTTTTCAACTTGTCCAAGTATTTTGTCGCTTACTATGCCCTTCCTCGTCTCTAGGTGTATAGGTATCCACCATCTGCCTTTCCTCATTTGAACCTCACCATTAATGTGAAGGCTATGACATCCTAAGGTGTTGCTAAATGGAAGAATCTTATTAATGTCCATGGATGAGAAATCATAAATTGAACTGCCAAATTCTAACAATTCAGTGCTATCATTGTATCAACTCTGTCCAAACTAAGTTCATGGGATGGAGATAAGTGGATTCAAACCATTGCCATAGAGGCCAATGATAGAAGAGAACTCCCCCCAAACATAGCTTACAACTTTCATCGTATTGTGCTCTCCAAGGAGCAACTCCTCTCCAAATCTTAAAGGGTGTTGAGTTGGGATGCCATTCCTAGATTCTTTTGTCTAAGGATTCTTGCGGTCCTAAAGAATCCAGCTATAGCAGAACCAGGAACAAAGAGCTTTTCCACCTTTTTTACTCGATTCTTTGGTCTTCAAAATACTAGTTTGAGGAACGAGTGATTGATATTCTCTGACCCTAATTGACCAACTAGAGAGCAAACTGTTGATGCATTCCCCTTATTGAATAGGGTCTATGGTCGGTTCATGACCCATGGATGTTGAAGACATCTTTGAGGCGATCTCACCATTCCTATAGGGTGGAGATGATCGGGTTATGGACTTTCCTTTTTTTGCCACTTTTTGCTCAAAGGGTTGAAGGGAGATAATGCATTAAGCTATTCTTAAGGGAAAACTTGATTCTCTTTCCTAAGAATCCTAAATGAGAGAACTTAGGAGAGCCATTGACTCCAGCTATCGTCCATGTATGATCCATACTAGATCTGACCAACAGCCCATCCTACCTCCTCTATATTCTTGATGGCCTATCTTTTTGTCTCAGTAGAGTCTTTAACTGGCATGATTCTGTCCTCTTCCCCATTCCTTAGAAAAAGTGAGGCACTAGTTTAGATACAAGTTACTATCATTATTGCCTGGATAATTAGACAACCAACCAATAAATACAACGACCCAATTCTAAGAGCGGAGCTCTGCCAACTGATCTATATCTACCTGAGCCAAATGAAGCATGAATGAATAAGTCAAATGCTTCTTCTATTCTTTCCCACTTTTCCCTCTTTTTCTTAGCACAGCTAGGACATTGCTGACTTGAACACGAGACCTCACTCGCAAAGTAAATAATCGCATCGATGATCAAAAACAATTGGGAGAATTAATAAATTCTTTTTTGGGAGTGATTCATCCTTCTTGAACGCAGCATACAACTATTCATTCTACTGCACTCCCGCTTATTCCCCCTTCTCCTTGACCACGACAAGTCTTTGTGAAAGAACTCTGATGGGGAAAAAAGAAGGCATTCAAAGATGGACCCTCCCAACCCAACCCTAGACACTCTCAGATCCTTTTTCAAACCAACTCTCATTTTGAGTCAAGAGCAAGAGATAGATAAATTGAAATAGACGACACATCTCATTACACTGATTTGGTAGCTCCAATAGGGGGTTAAGAAAACCAAGAAGTCTTTATACCAAGAATTCCTATTATGTTATGGCTAGAACCAATCTACCGTTCCTACAGAGAGGAAAAAAGAATTTCACATTTTTCTTTTCGGGAAGGGAGGATTTAGGAAATCCTATAGATTTTTTCTTTCTTCAGAGCTATGGTAAAAGCATGAAAAAAAGGCTTTCATGGTACGATCCCTCTGTCACCCCAGAATGAAACGATCTTTTAGTTCTTAGTCTTTGAAGATGTATTGTTAGGTGCTCCATTTTACCATTGAGGTCAACCGTCAACATGTGCTCTAGAGATTGCTGTCCATGCACTGATTAGAGGTATATGGATTCTCGAGAAGAGAGCAAGTAGCCATGGGGTCCCCTTGAACCGAACGAATACCATGAGTTAATAGAAAGGAAATTTTGATCACCATTGGATGTCATCCAAATCGCTCCATTTATCTTACTGAGGAGAAGTTTGGTTTCAAACTCAAATTCGAATAGGAGGAGTACACCATGCTCGTGTTCCTTGGATGATCCACATCTATGGGTCAGATGTCGATGGGCACATTGAACAATCCATGTAGCTAAGAGCCCTCACAGCCTAGACGCAACGACATAATTCTCACGGGCATGCTCTACCATGCAGCTAATAGCCTGTGTGTGGGCCTCACCTACAATGCCAAAAGTGAGAGAAACCCCAAACCCTATCACCCTCTTTTATTTTGGACATCTGCATGTCGCCACACGAGAGGGCAATAGGGACGTAAAAAACTTATCAACTTCTTACGACCTAGGATAAGAAGCTCATGAGCTTGGTCTTACTTCACCATCTAGAAATGAAAGGACACTTCCATATCAAAGCTTAGCTTAGATGTAGCTCGCTTATTTTTGGGTGTGAAGTAGTGTCAAACCAAAATACCCAACAACCACAAGCATTAGCACTCCCTAAAATGGAGATGATCCAGCCGCACCTTCTAGTACGGCTCTTGTTATGACTTCACTTGAATCCCTATCCTTGTCTTCGATATCCCCCTCCTTCCTTGCAAATAAGGTAACAACTTTGGACATGGCCAGCACCCATATTGTGACGGGCGGTGTGTACAAGGTCCGAGAACGAATTCACTGCCATATGGCTGACTGGCAATTACTAGTGATTCCATCTTCATGTAGGCCAGATGCAACCTATAATCTAAACTGAGGATGGGTTTTGGAGTTAGCTCACTCTCATGGGATTGCAATCCTTTATCCCACTTTTTGTAGCATCATGGGCATGATGACTTGACATCATCCTCACTTTCCTTAGGCTTATCACTATAGTCTTTTTGGGGTTCCAAACTTAATGGTGGCAAAGAACCACGAGGGTTGCACTCGTTGCGAGATTAAACCCAACACCTTACAACACGAGCTAATGACAGTCGTGCACCATCTGTACCTGTGTCCCTAAAGGCACCCCTCCCTTTAAAGAAAAAGGATATATGGCATTTCAAGCCCTGGTAAGGTTCTTTGCTTTACATGGAATTAAACCACATGCTCCACTGCTTGTGCAGGCCCCCATCAATTCCTTTGAGTTTCATTCTTACAATCGTACTCCCTAAGTGGGCTACTAAATCTATTAGCTATAGCACTACGTAGGTCGATACACACAACGCCTAGTATCCATCATGGCTAGGGTCTCTAAACTCACCCCAAGCTTTCATCTCTCAGTGTCAGTGTTGTTCCAGTAGAGTGCTTTCACCGTTGGTGTTCTTTCCTATCCCTATGCATTTCACCACTCCATCGAAAAATCCTTTTGTCCCTACCTAACTCTAGCTTGATAGTTTCCACTGCTTATCTAAGGATGAGCCTTGGGATTTGACAGAGGAATTGAAAAGCCACGTACAAATGCTTAATGCCCGATCATTCTAGATAATGCTTGCATCCTCTATCTTATTGCAACTACTAGGATAGAGTTAACTGATACTTATTCCTTAGATACTACCATTGCTTCTTCTTAGAGAAAAGAAGTTCATGACCTATGGGCCTTCCTTCCCTACACAACATTGCTCAATTAGGCTTTCACCTATTGTAGAAAATTCTGCACTACTACCTCCTGTAGGAGTCTGTGCTGTAACCCAGTGTGGCTGATCATCTTCTTGTAGTAGCAATTGATCATCGCCTTAGTAAGCTATTATCCCACCAAGTAGCTAATCAGACACGAGCCCTCCTCAGGTGGATTCCTCCTTTTACTCAACCTACGAGGCATTAGCAATAATTTCAAGCTGTTGTTCCCCACCCAAGGACATGTTCTTGTGCATGACTCACCCGTTAACCACTGGAAACACCACTTCTCGTCTGACTTGCATGTGTGAAGCATACAGCCAGCATTCATCCTGAGCCAGGATCAAACTCTTCATGCGATTCATAGTTGCATTACTTATAGCTTCCTTGTTTATAGACAAAGCTGATTTTGAATTTTCATTTCAAGAACAAGCAAAGGCTTGTATCCATGCACTTCATAATAAATATCGGCGTCCCCATTCTATCGCATCAACACCACAAGTATCTTATCCATTCTTGTTCAATCACAATGGGGGAGTAAGCCAAAATCGAAAAAAAAATTGGGTTTAGGGATAAGAGAGTTCCCTGTAAGAGTCACTCTTTGGATGCATTTTTTACCAATGAGAAAAATGTGGATTCCAAAGAAAGGCACATATTGAGAATTTCATTCTGGTTGCTTTGAGCTTGGTAGCTAGTCTGAAAGCAGCTAAGAAGGCTACTAGTATAAAGACAGTGTTTAAGGTCAGGGTGTTCTCTCTTCCTGAATTGAAATCGTCTTTCCCACACTTAACTAATGGCAAAGTAAGGTATGAAGCTAGTGAGGCAACCACGTGCTAGAGATATGAGTTTCCATGATAAGCTCTCGAAAAGCCAGTTTCTTTCTGAAATTAGTTCTTCTAGGTAAGAAAGTGAAAGTCAGAAAAGCTAAATGATTGGACTGACATGTTATCAAACGATTACCTCGGATGAAGAAAGAGTAGGACTAATGTTCGGAAATGACTATAAAATAAGGCCTAAGCAACTCTTCACCTTCCTATTCCTCAACTATGAAACTTGTGTGAGTATCGCTCCACTTCAAATAAGGATAGAGAAGGCCACCACATCTGAGTTTCCAGTGTATCTTCCTACCTCCATACGATTCTGGAAACTACTCCAAATTAAGAGTGGACTTCTCATTGGTCAAGTAAGTGTGAAAAGAGTATGCCTTAGTAATTGTTGGGAATAAAATCAAAAGGATCAAAAAGTAACCACTAACAAATGGGGGCCCCTTTCTTCACTTCAACTCTAGAGTCAATCTTATTACCTATTGACCAACAACATAATGGGATAGTTTCACACTTAGTTTTCTGGATTAGAGACATGAAAAGCCATTCAACCTCATCACACACTCAAAAGCTTCCTAAAGTGTAGTCGCTCATCAGTCGTCAAACTAATGTGCTCTTCTTTCTCTTTCTATCAATACAACCCTAGGAAATAGCCCACTTAACTCTACAAACTCTCATAGCCTCGGTCTCATTTTAGGAAACCTACATTTCAAACTAGACTAGGGGTCCCCTCTAGTCAACCTTGAAAGGCTCCTTCTAATACTTTGTCACAATCTTCTTCTATGTTGAAGTAGAATATGAAGAAGAATAAGCCATGCATTCTTGATATTCTAGAAAAAGGTGAACATCTAATCTAGGCTCGATCACGACTCTATGCTATGAAGGTGAGCAGCCCAGCCCACTCTTGCTTATAGTCATTAGGGTCAGCAGTCTTTCACATCGCAATAGTAGCTCCTGAGAAGCTGGGCTTAAGGTGCACCTCTTGTGGTCATTTCAGTGACTCATAGGGCTTCCTTAAGCTCAAACTGGTGTTGCCACCTCTCTTGGGACCAGAATGATTATCCTTACCTGATGGGTCTACATCCATCCCCTGAATGTCGTCGGGTACTATTCACAACCTCACCATTCTTGCAAACATCACCTGTCATCCGTGCAGGTGTGTCTGCACCCCCTAGAGTGAACAAGAAAGAAAGGATTTCTCATAGCAACCCCCTGGTTCTAGGCCCAAGTGTTCACTTTCCAGTATAAGCATTCGATACTTGTATAAGTCCATGGAAGAGTCAAAGGGTCACCACAACGTAGGATCCCCACCATAATCTGAGATGGGTCATATGAGGGTTTGCCATGGTTCATTGATGTGCTTACACACTAGGCTACCCTTCTCCAAAAGCTCCATGGTACCACCCACTACTAGTCTTCTTCAATCAGAGGGGTTTATTGCACAAAAATATTAGGATGTTGATTCCTACAGAGGGAAAGCCCAATGAATGTAAGATTCAAAGCCCCATACCTCATTCAGATCATATTGGCATATTGCCCCCAAAAAAAGAGCAGACCCCATTGTAGACAGGAGTAAGGTATAACAAGGCCATTTTCATCCACCTTCTCGCAGAGCCGTACGTGGATGTTACCACTCATAATGCTCCCACATAGCAAGCAATTAGCATGCATAATGAAAGTGTGGATGAATGGACATCAACTAAGGCTTTCTGATAATATCAGGAAGAACACGCATTATCAAAGCATCTCTTTCACAAAAACCTAAGGATTCCCCCGATTGAAATGTTTCCAAAAGGCCCTTTTGTTCGACCGAGAAAGATAAACAAGCGGGGCCCCTCTGGGGATAACTGGAACAAAACCACTCTGTGGGCTTTGCTGACATTTTTTTATGAGGTATAACCTTCACCATCACATTAGTGGCTTAGTGCGCTCTTAGTGCCTCCCATAGGAACGAGTGGATAGCAAAATGTTGGCTCTGTGATCGACATGTGGACTGATGGGTAGTGCCCTATTTTGGTGCTTGAAGGGCACATAGGAAGACCCCGTCCTCTTGATTTCATTCCTGTACCTTGGTCCTCGAACCATTAAGCCCTTAATTTTGGGAGGAAGAGTTTGGCTTTCCCAATGCAGTCTGTGTTGTATGGAAGATTGGTCTGCTCCATAGAGTTGAGCTTTTTGGTTCGCTTCCTAGGCCTTGCACCATGTTTGCCACCTTTCTCTTGAATGATTTCTTAGTGAAATGCAAGGCCCGAGCTCCAAGATTTGCTTGCATTCATCACTGGTGCTCACTAGATGTCTCACTCATCCCACTCCTCAAGTTAGGAGTCTTCTTTTTTATCAAAATGATGGGAATGAATCACATATGTTGGTTTCGAATTGCTCAGGAATTCTTGAATAATTTCTTTTGGCAGATTCTAGGGGGCTACTCTTCTCCTCTTTTTTGTCAATCAAGCTGCATTCCCTCATTCTACTTGTCCTGCCCTCTTCACAAACTTGTACAATCAATGCCACAGAGATAGTAAACTCTACAAGAAAAGAAACAAGGAAATAGGTGATGATTTGACACAAGATATGTAGAGGTGTGGAAAGAGCTACTGTGATAAGTAGAAAAACCATAAAAAAATGACGATTGCTCATGAAGGTTTCCATAGAAAGTTCTCTAGGTTCTAACAAATGGATCGCAATGAAATTTACCTGGGAGCATACCAATGGAATGAACGAAGTACAAAAAATGAACATAGTATGGTCATAAATCTTAGGTTGTAACTTGATCATGAGCAAATTTGTTGATGTTGCACCCATGAAGTATGGAAAGTGGCAAACATTCAGAACTACCTAGGGAGGAGTTAGGAATAGGATCAAGGAGAAGAAAAAACCACTTAAGTGGAGGAAACTATTTTATTTCGTTTTTTGTTCCCCATTGCAACTGAGGATCGAAAAGCACCAAATTTGATGACTTATTAAGGGAAAAACGAAATATGAGCATGCTCTTGGAGACACTGCAACATATGTAGGGGAAGCCTCCATTAATTATGTACGAACAAAATACGAGTCCAAAGGTAGGGCCCAAAAGGATTTAGCTAACAGAGAAATTTACTCTTTCGAGAACCAGTAATGTGTAAACAATCTCAAACGAAGACCGATCAATATCCAAACTAAATTGATTCAAACTTCTGCTAGAAGGGTTTCCAGTGCAAAATGAAAGACTCAATAATAATTCAAAGGATGTTGGGCATTGTGATTAGTGATGTTTTGTCAAAAAACAGCAAGAGTAGTAACAATCTTTTTTAGATGCAAGATAAGGCAAACAAGGTTAGCTTATTATAACCAGTGCTGATGAACATCTTTTTTTACATTCATTTGATCTTTTTATGAAAGCCATCTTTAGAGGTGTTTAGTGTAGTGAAAAGAAAAAAATGACAAAATAAAGAAGATTAGAAGAAAATCAATCCAATTAGAATTATCTCACATTAGAATTATATAATTATTATATATATATATATATTCTATTCTTTTCTTTTATGATATATATATTCTATTCTTTTCTTTTATGATTCTTCATTTTAGATTCTCTTGTTTTATTAGATTTAGAAAAATAAGAAAGAAAAAGATGTTCTACACTTTTATTCTGGAAGCATAAGTTCAGATCCTCAAAGGGGGCCACATTGAGGGAACTTCTTGAATATCTTTTTGAGATTCATGGGCCCCATTTTGGGAACTAATGAAGAGGTCTTTCCTCATTCAATGAAGCAAGCTGTCCCGGGCACAATTCTTACAGAAGTATGATCTTGATAGTTAAGAGAAATAGCTGGTGCTCGAGTTATACAGTCTTTGGTTTGGTAGTAGAGGAATTCGGTAGTAAAGGGAGACAACCATTGCAGATTCCAACCAAGAAGACTTGGAGATGGAGAAGGATTCAAATGTCATATATCTCAGGAGCTAGATCAGTTGTCGATGAAAAAGTCAGAGTTTCCTCAACTCAAATGGATGGAATTGGACCTAAAAAAGCTATTTAGGTTTGTTATGGATTACGTATCATTGGGAACAATGAGATGAATGAGTTAACTAAATATCAGATTAAGAAAATGTAACAAATGTTAAGTCAAGATCATGTTGTTCATTGGGAATTAAAGAAGGGAGAGTGACCAAACATCGAACGATTCATTTCTATTTCTCATTATGTTGGAATTCCTCATCAAGATGGATTGCCCTTACGTGACCAATGAATAAGCAAGAAAATGAAAGAAACGAAATTGTTTCTAATAAATAACACTCTGAGATAATTCACTTTTTCTTTTTCGAAGCAAAGCAAAGTGGTTCGAAAAATGAGGGGCCCCTTTGGGGAACAATCTGGCAATCTTCACAAATGTATACGTATAGTATGCCACCTTCACCACTCCACGTCTGGCTTGGCTTGGTCTAGCTCCCTTCACCCACCTATCATATCGTTAGTTTTGTCCATCAAACGATTACCTTGTGAATCTCAAGGCTTTGCTATCACTCATGATTGGTAGTTTTCTTTATGTAGTGCCCAGTCAACTCAAGTGAAGCTTCTCTAGAAGAGAAAACGTGGCTTCCTGAATGCCTCTTTGACTAATGAATGTGTATGGTCTATCTAGTCTTTCCAATGCTTCCTACCTTACCACTAACACATGCTAGACAAAGAGTCAACAAGCTACCTTGCTTGCATTATGAAACGATAGCTTATGTGCCCTTCCTATCTACTTCAACTGATGTGAATGATTGTGTCTTCGACCATTCTATTAAGTATGATTATCTTATTTGATTAGTTCCTCATAATCTTAGTTCCCAATAGCATATGGGGCCTCGGCTTCTTGTTTTGTTTCTTTTCTTCAGAAGTTCCCTAGAGGTCCTTTTCCTATATCAACATCCCCATATTCTAGTTTCCTAGTTCCTCTATGGAGGGCACTTTTGGGAAACTTCTTAATCGGGGGCCCTGGCACTCGATCCTCAAATAATTTCTAAGTTGTCGATGAAGAAGCCTCCTTAGATAAAGATGTCTCCAATGCAATCAGACTGAAACTCTTTTTCCTTTTTAGGTGGGTATTTAGATCAAAGGAGGGAAAAAAGAGATATGTTGCTTTCTATAAGAACAAGTAGATATCCCATGCTTCAAGGGTCTACATACCAAGGAAGAGATGCAGGTGGACTTAGGGCCAAATCAAGTTGGATTGGGATATAGAGCCATAAGCATGGTGGGGGTGACAGAGGACGTGCTCATATGGTTCATAGTGGGGTTGAGATAAGCTCTTCCCTCCTCTCATTTTCAGACCAATTTGGATTTTTGATGATGACCTGGTCGAGAGAGTAAGAAACATCGATGTAAAAGATTGAGGGATAAGTGAATCCTAGGTATGTCTTCCATTCTTTTTGTCTGAAATCTTACTATTCTGATGTGCCAGATTCTTTTCAAGTGCTTGGGCTATGGAACATGAAAAAGTCACCCTACAGTGGGGCCTCCTAGGATGGGAGGCCCCAACCCCCTTTGTTCTTTTCAAGTATCAAAGCTCAGTCTGACCAACGAGAATTGACTCAACAACTAATCATCAGATCACCCGTCAGACCTCGGCTACTCTCCTACAGGATTGAATAAGAGACTAACAAAGACCTGTTTGAGCAACAGCTACATGACAGTAAGCTGATTCTAAGTTTGCAACTTGCATATGCATTGATGATGAAAAGTTGACATTATCAGGATCCATCTCACCTGGTAAATGAAGGAAGGAAAAAAGAAGCAAAGAGAAAAGTTCAAAAGTGGATTGCCCACTCGAGAAATTCATGCTTCAATGCCAAAGGAGAGATAGAAACTCATTTTGAGTCATACCATTAGTGTCTAAAAGCATGGCTCGATGCCACACACATAGATATAGATCTAATCTATCCCACTTTATGCAGAGTAGGGGGTCCATAACTTGCAACCCTGAAAGCTTCACTAAGATCGTGTACAAAAAACTGAACCACACAAGTTGGTGTGCATTGTCTACAATAATAAACTGGGAAGAGATTCTTGCTACTTTTCCCATTACTAGTAGAAGTTGTAGTTCTTTGGGCCTCTTTCTTGCCTTTCCCTACTTTTGGATCAGGCTTTGCTTTGGCTCAATTTGATCGAGGATTTCCCAAGCCCATTAAAAGGACTTCTATCTTATAGGATTCATCATTTGGATGGCTTTTTCATGTCTCAAAAGAGGGAAAAGTAACCATTGAAAACCCCTTCCTGTTTGATAAAAAAGATAGCTCAATTTCATATAACATATCTTATTACAGTCTTTCTAAAGTTTTCCTCCTAGGATCAATGAATAGTTAGGTTGTGTTACATGCTCATATCCACATTGCAAAGTGATCATGCTAATCCAATCTGATTCTAATCTAATCAAAATGAAATATGGACATACAAAAAATAGAAAGCATTGGCAATAGCCTTTTGACTTCATTCAGCTCATCCATCATATCAAAAGAAAGAAATGAAACAAGTGAACTCCTAGGAGGCTTGTCTCGTTGATATCATTTTGTATTGTAATTTTTCCAATTCAAAGATGGAAGTCAGAAAGTAGGTAGAGGATGAAAACAAACTTGTAAAGTAGTTCGATTCTATTTCTTTGTAGCTCCTAGATTGCATGTGAGCCCTGGCCTAGGCAAGGTTCCCAAGCAACCTTTTTGAGATTCAGAGATGCTCAAGTTCTAACAGCCTATATATTTCCAATTGACCAGAACCCCTCATTTTGGATTTTGGGTAACCACTTCCTAATCGCCATCATCCTCAAGGAGATCAGAGTCCTCCTCTCTAGATTTTGATCTGGGCTATTGACGACTACCATCCCCCACTCTATCTCTTCTGAGTCATTAGGGATGACCTGATCTTAGGAGTCCAAAAGATTCATCTCTTTGGTAGGTATGGAGGCGGCTGGTTGTCGTACTCCAAACCTTATATACACTATGTTGGTAATCATTTGTCTTATGTTCACAAAAAAGAAGAATTGAAATGGACTACTGAAAAATTAAAAATGATTCAAAGAAAAGAAGAAAGATATAATTAGAGCTTCTTAGTGCCTCTGCTCTCATCCACCAAGTCTTATTCTACTTTTCTATTCAATTAGACTATAGAAAGAGTGAATTCTACGATTGCCACTTTCACAAGGATAGGTTTGGGTCATAGTAGTTCATTCAAGTCAAGCCTCTATTTGCAAAACTACCTTCTTTTCTTCTTTTGACAATAGATGATATGGAGATCCGCTTTGCTTGTCAATTATTGGTGTCATACCCCACTTGTCATCGGCATGTCCATATGAATCGGACCAATGTATGGAGAGAGTTTTCTTCTCTGATCATGCCACAAAAACTCTTTCACATCCTTATATATAAATTATTCTCAAAAGTCCTCCCTTAGCCCCTTGACCTGGCTAAACTAATTGAGCTGAGACTGACTTAGTCGTAGGGACAACAGGAATCAATCTTTCAGAGCATATAGCTATTTGAGAATGTGGTTCAGTGACTTCTTTTTTTGTACAAAAAATTGAATTAAAATAGTTCAGCAATGGATGACATAGTTGTTCAAGTAGACTCGTAATTACAGTTAGTCTCGATATCTATGAACCTTGAGTTTTAGTTTCAACCCCTATATTGCTATACAAGATGGATTCTGGCATTTCATACCCTTTTTTCATTTCAAATTTTTTGTTTTGTTTATACAAAGACAAAGAGAAAAGGATTATACAAATAGAAAAGGATTGTATCGTAGGTTGGATCCTAGCAAGAAAAGTTGTCCCTCGTAGAACGTTCATGACTTGAAGTTGATGTTCGTACTCTATGAATCCAATCCCGACGATAGCTGCTACTTCAGCCTAATATAGAGCTATGATAGCAATTGATACTTGAGCTTTCGTACCAAACCTCTTTCATCGTCTAATGTTCTTCTCCCTCTTCCACCTAGGAGTGGATGGGGTATCGAACTGCAATCAAACCATAATGGTTGGTGCAAGCTCAAGACTGATCAATGTATGAAGCACCAATTGAACAAGGCTCCTTGAGTCATGCTACTGGCATTGAATCAGATTGCTAGTCGAAAGCTAACAAAGAATTACAGCACCCTTGTCAATCATTCGCAGAACTACGACTCAAAAGGATCATGTAGTGGATGTGTCATGTTTAAAACTTGCTCCCCTATGTCCTGAGTTATTGGCTTCAATTCTCTGTTACCTTGGTGTTGTTCTTTTTCTCATACGAGATTTCTTGTCCAATAGTGAGGGCTAAAAGACATGGAGAACATCCCCCTCTATTTACCTATTGCTTTAGTGTTTGAATAGGTCACCTCCCATCCCAAAATTACCTATTTCTATTTATCATCTAGAAATAGCTTTATTGGTTAGCAGGCTCAAAATGAAAGAAAACCAAATCTTAAGGATAGAAAGGTTCACTCCTCCCCTTATAGGTCGAGTTGCTTCTTTCTTCCACTTGCTTAAGTAGAGCATCTTCAAACCTTCACTTGACACTTGAGAAAGAGACCTTACTCGTCCATTAATCGTTAGGTCAATTCCTTTACAAGACAAGCACAGAAGCAATCTTGTACGGTTGTGGTGCAAGAATAGAACTACTTCCACACTGACCACTATTACTGGTACGGGTGGTGTGATACAACAAACAAAGAGTGAAAATCAAAAGTGCAATCTTTTCAAAAGAAGAATCCGACACAGAAATGAATTCGAGATCTGCCTACTCCCTTAGCCTTAGGTTGGATTTTAGAAACTAGTCTATTTCTCTTACCCCAAGAAGGCTCATAGATAAGGCCAAGAACATAGGTTAGAGCTCGCTAATCCAACTCTCTGCTTAAGTCACTAGTTTTACTGGGTATGTTAGCCTAGTCTTTGTTGAAGTAGGCCATATGGAGCACTTATCGAGATTCCCTTTTAGGCCAGTTGTGGGTGAGGAGGGATTCTAACCACATAAACCGTGGCTCTATTTTTTGGTGTTGAAACTTAACTACGTCTCCAGAATCTCATCAAGAAAACCCATCATTCATCTTCTGCCTGTTAATCGTTAGTTCAAGAATAGAAAATTGAAAGATAATGCTTTCAAAGTCACTGTCCAAAAGGAATGTCAGGAAACAGTTCTTCTACAAAACACAAATTGATTCCAGCCACTACTCAGCTTCCATTGAATCTCTCTTCAATGATCGATCCCAATCGAATCTTTCAAGCATGACTTACTACTTCTCCAAAGAGAATAAGAGGTCTACACAATGCTTCGGGGGCAATCGGTCGAATACAAACCTTTTCAATGGAAATTGGAAAGGGGGCACTCTGGGGATCTTTTGACCTTGCTTTCTTTGCTTCAATATGAGATATGTGATCTTTGCTTCCAGCTATTTACGTATATTTTTCTTGGGATGAGTGTCTAGTGGGCCTTGCTTCCACAACCACTATTGATGCAACATGTGGCTTCGTGTTCCACATACTTGATAGAACATAGAATAATGGGATAGGAACTCAAAAAGAAAAGAAAAATTCACGAGATCAGCTTTTCCATGATGAAGTATAGGGTCTACGTGTTTCCCAATGAACTAAGCTCTTTTCAAAAGTCACCCCATATCCCAACATTAGAGTACCCGAATTTGTTTATAGAGCTTGTTGATTGATAGTCCCAACATTGATGTAGATATATTGATTTATATAGATATAAGAGTCAAAGCATCGATGAATTAGCCGAGGATTGGGAAATGTTCCCCAAAGGTCTTTTGAAGAGGTCTTTCCTCACTCAATGAACCAACCCGGCCCTAGGTCACTCCTTTTTATTGAGGAACATGGCTCGCCTGACGACTGTTTCACTTTACTCACCGCTCGCTGGCTCGTTCATGAACTCGCTACTTCGCTTGATGATAAGTGACTACTCACCTCCTTTCCTCCAACAAAAGATGCTTAGTTAGAAGCTACGAAGGAAAGGAGCTAGGGAAGACCAATGATGGCAATGAGGGGGAAGTTGTCATAGAAGCTTTGCCCCTTTCTTGATGGAAATTTGGATGAACTGATTCAATCTAAATGTCAATGAAATTTTTCTCCCAGAATGCTAGTAATCTCAATCTAAGAGTTTCCTTTAATCTTATGAACTGACTGTAAATCTGTTGAAGTTTTTCTACGTAGGTTCTAATCCTACCTCTCCTATATTTTGTAAACTTCATAGGAGAGAGAAGAGAAAGTAGGCATCAGCGTAAGGGGAACAACAGAGTGAAGATCTTTCTTTTTTTGCCAAAAAAAGTGATTTTCTCATATGTTAGAGAGGTTGGTGAACTACTAGATTCGAGTTCCCCAGAGCACCCATTGAGAAGAGAAGAAGCCAACTAGCATCGGCTTGTAGTCTCTGTAGTCAACACATGCATGCGCCCGCTAGAATTCCTCCTTGGTTCGAGACGAAGCCAAGCAATACTACATATGATAGAAGAAGGAAGCACCCACCCAGCACTATGGGAGGCTCTCAAAGGCCTACAGTTTTTCAGTAACAAGCAAAGAAGAGCAACACACAAGGTGCAAAAGATAAAGAAAAAGCAATGACAAAAGTTGTAGCGCATTAGCGCATCTATTTTCTTTCAGAGGAATGCAAGTGGGAGGGCCTATAGAGGAATCCATTCTAAGGGGAGACAAGAACTGAGGTAGGGAACTCAAGTTATAATGAGGTGGAATAAGGATTGATTTACAAGTTTATGTGCGAGCTGTATGCAGTGAGAGTCACACGTATGGTAATGAGTGGGGTTCAGCTCTATACGTGTAGTGTGGTGGTTGGGACTACCCACCCTATTTCTTCCATGATCTATTGGTCTATTGGAGTTGCCCCCTTTGACTAATTAGCCAAGATTTGGACCAGATACGAAATCACTGGTGCTCGATCTAGTTGTTTTTTTATGGGGATTCTATCTATAGCTGCAGGATCCCTATTCAAGATCACTGTAGTTCCTCTTTGGGAAAAAAGAAAAGCTATCCTGATAATGAAAAGCCATAGGAGGCTTTGTTGGTGAGTTCCAATGGCAAACAGCTGTCCAAAAGAAAAACTGCTTCGAACTCTAAGGACCTTTAGTACCATACACTACCCTTGAACCAGCTACCTTTGCGCCAAGCGATGATTGCCATTGTCCCTTTCTTTCCTTTTTCCATTCAGCCTACTTTTTTTGTTTTGTCAGTATTAGGAAAAGCTTTAGTGGTTCACCTTCTTGACTACTTTTTTCTTTGTTTCTCCCTCAGAGGTCTTCAGAATAGGGAATGATGGGGAACTTCTGAACACAGAATTCAGGAATCAAGATTTTCCTTCCCCCTCTTCTTTACTTGAGTCTTTCTTTCCCCTTAATCTAGGTTGTTTCCTGGCCCCTTTTTTCTTTCATTGACCTTGTTATCAAATCAAATTTCATCTCAACCTAGGAAAGCACTGGCAACAACATCAAGGCAGGGGTCCACGTAGCTGTTGCACTGCCCACTCAGCCGTAGGTTTGGCATCTACTACAACAAAACAAAAAGAAAAGAGAATCCACTTCAAATGACTACACAACAGCATGCACAATGGCTGAGAGTGGAGCCTTCTGGATATATAATCCAAGTTGAGAATGGAGTTACATGAATAGCCTTCTGATGGAAAAAAAACTTTCATGTTCGATTCAAAGAGCACTTTTTTCGTTTTGAATTCCTTGGTCTCTTCTGTGTGAATTCCTCAACATCAAATTCACAACTTGTGGGGCCTAATCTACTCCATTTCTCAATCCTCAAAGAAAACCCCCCTTTCTCAGACTCCATCTCTCTTTTGACTCCATATATGTGGGCACCTAATATCTATGAGGGTTCACCCACCTGATGACATCATTCGTGTCTATTGCACCTAAAATTTCATTTTTTGCAAATATTTCACGTGGTTTTCTTGTTGGTTCCTATGGAGGTACATTACAACAAATCTTCTTTTCTACAGCATTGCTTTTGTGATAATAGGAACATTGGCCGCCATGGCCCAAACGAAAGTCAAAAGACCTTTAGCTCATTGTTTTGATTGGACATGTAGGTTATATTCTAACTAGTTTGCATGTGGATCCATAAAAGGAATTCAATCATTATTAATTGGTATATTAATTTATGCATCAATGACGATAGATGCATTTGTAATAGTTCTAACATTACGACAAACCCGTGTCAAATATATAGCAGATAAAAATGCTTTGGCTGCTAGATGAGAAACAAGGAACATAAAAAGATGGGAAATAAGGAAATATCAGACCATATCTACTTTTTTCATGACAATCTCAATTGAGTTACAGGGACCTACACAAATCAGTACAGTATATCGGGACTGGGGTCCCCTGCCAGAACCACATGTGCAAGTTTCGTTGCATGAGGCTCGTCCCTATTTTTTTTGAGGTGCTGCCTGTGACTGCGCATGAGAAATGTGGCAGAACTACAAACTATTTTTTGGGCATTTTGGGGGCAAAATATTGGGTTTCTGAGTAGTCAAATTCAGCACTACAAATCTCAGCTTTTGTAGAGAAGGCATCACTAGTCCCTTTTCTGCACCCAACTTAGATTTTGGGGCAAGGCAAGCCCAAGGCCAAAGATCTTCAAAGGGAGCCCCCATAGTGGAACTTCTAAATCAGGGCACTGACTTCAAGTTCCATCTCAGCCAGCATCCTGCTCTCAAGAGGTTGTGGTCTTTGAACAAACTACTCAGGTTCTGTGTTTCCCCATCCTAAGATTTGGAGGAGCTGCGGTCCTGGTGGTTAACAAGCCACTGATCGAAGGCGATTGGACTAGAATGCTTTCATCAAATGATGCATATGGGCTGAGCCATTCCCATGCTAAGTGGTGGCTTGATTTGGCCTGGCCTAGTATGGAATAGATTCTCTCTTAAGAATCTAAAATATGTGCACTAAGAAGAGATATCTATGTTAGCTAATGAGGGTGGTCTTTCCTCTAGTCATCCCACTGCAGCATCTGACAGTCCATCCCATCCCATCTTTTTTTTGCTATACTTGTAGCCAGCCATGTGAGCTCCATATTACCCTTTTTTGATTTCTAAGTTAGACTAAAAAGGCACTAATAAGTTAGCCCCTTTCCTATTATTACTTGTTGCCTATTAGATATTGGTTCAAGTAGCCTGCCTTTCATCATCTATACTAGCTACCACGTACAACCCTAGGGCCCTCTCTGGGGTAAGGTTTTTGACTCTATGCCCTTAGAAGCAGAACGCTCCGTCACTTATAATCATTTCCTCTGACATGGACTTCCATGAAATGAAAACCAGTGGCATCATCGTATGCTCAACATTTGTTGCCTTGGTGTATATCCCAGAGTACCCCTATGGTTGATCTGTCATGCATTCGTAGCTTAGCCCTATCCTATGTGGAGAATGTCCCTTAGAGGCACGACTGAGTCAGTTATTCTCATAGTTTTTCAATATGTAGCCATTTCTCTGAAAAGCATGGTTCTTGCTCCAATTTCTTCTCTCTCCTTGGAGCTCGTCCATTCGTTGAGTGATCCCTTGCTTTCGTGTTAGAGTTTTTACCCATCATTTAGGTTGGTGAGTTATCTTTCTGATCATTGTTGTCACATGTAAGTTCTTTGCACTTGGGTAGTACCATGACCCTTGTGTTCTGGAATGCACTGCCTACCCAAAGCCTGCTCTTCCCCAAAAACTCAAATGCAAGCACCTTGCGATGAGACGTGGACATTCCTTATGTTGTGGTTCCCCCCAGTCTATTCCCGACTTGGGTTAGGGGAACATCCGAGAGATTGCCTTCGAGGATCAAAACGTGCTCACAAGGCACATAATAAATATCAGACCAATAAAGAATTCATAAAGGACCGTTTGAGCTACAGATAGTAATGCTCCCAGAAAGGCATATTTTGAATATAAAGGACATAACCAACAATCCACGAGAATCTCACACACTACTATAAGCAGTACGAGCATGTTCTCTGTGACCCCCATCGTGCTTACGGCTTAATACCCCAACCCAACGTGCTATGTCCCTGGGTGCTCCCGCATCTCTTCCTTGACAACCAAACCCGAAAAGTAGGGGGTATCTGCTTAAGCTGATAGAAAGCAACATATCTCATTTTTCCATCATTTGACTTAAATACCCTCCTAAAAAAGAGAAAGAGTTTCAATCTAGATGCATCGAAGACATTTTATCTGAGAAGGCTTCGTCATCTAGCTCCTCAGAAATTATTGGAGGATCAGGGGCTAGAGCCCCTGATTAAGAAATTACCCAAAGGAGCCCCCGTAGGCTGAGGCCCCTTATGCTATTGGGAAAAGGCCTATGGGAAACTTCTAAAGAAAAAAACAAAACAAGAGGCCAAGGCCCGTTATTAGAAACTGAGACTATGAGGAACTAATCAAAAAGATAATCATACTCCATAGAATGGTCAAAGACATGATCATTCACATTAGTTGAAGGAGGCAGGAAGTGCACAGAAGCTACCATTTCATGAATGCAAGCAAGGTAGCTTGCTAACTCTCTGTCTAGCATGTCTTAGCACTAAGGAAGGAAGCACTAGAAAGACTATACAGACCATACACATTCATTAGTCAAAGAGGCATTTGGGAAGCCACATTTTTGCTTCTAGAGAAGCTTCACTTGAGTTGGCTGGCAACTACATAGAGAGAACTACCAGTCATGAGCAATCACGAAGCATAGAGAGTCCAAGGCAGTTGCCTGATGGACAAAGCCGACAATACCATAATGTGGGCAAAGGGAGCAAGACCAAGCATAGCCAGATGTGGAGTGGCGAAGGGGCCTACTATACGTATACGTTCATGAAGACCCCCATGTTGCTCCACAAGGGGGCCCCAATTTTTCGAACCACTTTGTTATATTTTGAAGAAGAAAAAGTGAACTATCTCACAATGTTATTAATCTGAAACAATTTTGTTTCTTTCATTAGCTTGTGACAACTCCTTTCATTAGTATGAGTTCATTGGCCACATAAGGGCAATCCATCTTGATGACAAATTCCATGATAAGGAGAAATAGAAATGAACCGTTCAATGTCAGCTCGTTCTCCCCTCTTCAATCCCCAATGAACAACATGAACTTGACTTATCATTTGTTCGATTTTCTTCGTCTGATACTTAGTTAAGTCATTCATCTTGATGTTCCCATTGATACTTAATTATTAAAGAACCTGAATGGCTTTCTTAAGTCCAATTCCATCATTTTGAGTTGAGGCAACTTTGAGTTATTCATAAGGAACTTGTCCAGCTACTAAGATATATGACATTCTGAATCCTTC
>JAIUJO010002400.1:65000-69291 GCA_023846275.1 Vanilla planifolia
TTTTCTTCCTTCTTCTTCCTTCTTTCTAATCCCTAATCCTTAATCTTTAATCCATAATCTCTAATCCATCCCTAAACCTTAATCCCTAATCTTTAATCCTTATTCTCCAATCCCTAATCACTAATCCTTGACCCCTAATCCTTAGTACCTTATCCCTAATCTATAATCTAGTATCCTTAATCCCTAATCTCTAATCCATAATCCCTAATACCTAATCCTTAATCACTAATCCTTAATCATTAATCTCTAATACTAAATCTTTAATCTCTAACTCCAAATCACTAATCTTTAATCCCTATCCTTAATCCCTAATCCCTAATCTCTACTCTCTAATCTCTAATCCCTATCCATATTCCCTAATCCCAAATCTCTAATTATTAATCTCTAAAACTAATCACTTAATCTCTAATCCCTAATCACTAATCTTTAATTCTTAATCTTTAGTCTCGAATCCTTAATCCCTAATCCCAAATCATAAATCACTAATCTCTAATCCCAAATCCCTAATAATTAATCCTTTAATTCTTAATCCTTGAACTATAATTGTTAATCAATAATCCCTTCATCACTACTCCTAAATCTCTAGTTTCTAATCTTTAATCCCTAATCATTATTACTTATTCTCTAATCCCTAACTCCCTAATCCCTTTTTCCGAAACCCAAATGTCTTATTGCTAACTCCATAATCCCTAATCCCTCATTCCTAATACATAATCCCTAATCCCTAATTCCACCCTCTCTAATCTTTAACCAGTACTCTATAATCCCTAATCCATCTCTCCTTAAACCTTATAAGTAATCCCTAAGGCCTAACCCCTAATTGCAAATTCCTAATCTATTTCTGCTTACTCTTCTTCTCCTCCTCCTTCATCTTGTTCTTCTTCTTCTTCTTCTTCTTCTTCCTCCTCTTCTTCCTCACTTCTCCCTTCTTCTTCTTCTTCTTCTTCTTCTTCCCCTTTTTCTTCTTCCTCTTCACCATCCTTTTCTTCTACTCCTTCTTCTTCTTCTTCTTCATCCTCCTCTTCTTCTTCTCGCTCTTCTTCGGCTTCTTCTTCTTCTTCTTATTCTTCTTCCTCTTCTTCTTACTCTTCTTCTTCTTCTTCTTCCTATTCTTCTTCTTCTTCCTCTTCTTCTCCTCCTTTTGCTTCTTCTTCTTCTTCATCTTCTATTTCTTCTTTTTCAAACTTTCTTCTTTTTCTTTTTCTTCCTCTTATTATTCTTATTCTTATTATATTCCTCCTTCTTCTTTTTCTTCTACTTCTCCTCCATCTTCTTCTTCTTCTTCTTCTTCTCATATTCTTCTTCTTCTTCTTCTTCATCTCCCTCTTCTTCTTCCTCTTCTACTTCTTCTTCTTCTTCCTCTTCCTTCTCATCTTCCACTTCTTCTTCTTCTTCTTCTTCTTCTTCTTCTTCTACTTCTTACTCTTCTTCTTTTTCTTCTTGTTCTTCTTTCACCTCTTCTTCTTCTCCTTCTTTTAATTCTTCTTCTTCTTCCTCCCCTTCTTCTTCTTAATCATCATCATCTTCTTCTTCTTCTTTTTCTTTTGTTTCTTCTTCTTCTTCTTCTTCTCCTCCCTCTTTTTCTTCTTCTTCTTCTTCTTGATCCTCTTCTTCTTTTTCTTTCTTTTCTTCCTCTTCTTCTTCTTCTTCTTCTTCTTCTACTTATTCCTCTTATTTTTCTTCTTCTTTGTCTTCTTCTTATTCTTCTTCTTCTACTTCTTCTACTTCCTCTTCTTCCTCTTCTTCATGATCATCTTCTTGGTCTTCTTCTTCTGCTTCTTTGCCTTCTTTTTCTACAAGTTCTTCTTCTTCTTCTTCTTCACCTTCTTCTTCTTCTTCTTCATTTTCTTCTTCTTCTACTTCGTCTTCTTGTTCTTCCCCATTTTCTTTTTCATCTATTTCTTTTAATTGTACTTCTTCTTTTTTTTCTATTGATACTTCCTCTTAATCTTCTTCTTCTTCTTCTCCTTCAACTTCTACTTCTTCTACTACAACTTTCTTTTCTTCTTCTTCTTCTTCTTCTTCTTCTATTCTTCTTCTTCTTCTTCCACTTCTCTCTCCTCTTCAACTTCCTATTCTTATTCTTCTTCTTTTACTTCTACTTCTACTTCTACTTCTTCTTCTTCTTCCTCTTCTTCTCTTTCCTCATCTTCTTCTCCATCTTCTCTTTCTTCTCCTTCTATTTCTTCTTCTTCTTCTTCTTCTTCTTCTTCTTCATCTTCTTCTTCTTCTCCTCTCATGCTTCTCCTTCAACTTTTTCTTCTTCTTCTTCTCCTTCTTCTTCTTCTTATTCTTCTTCGTCTTCTTTTGCTTCATCATCCTCATGTTCTTCTAGTTCTCTTCTTCTTCTTCTTCTTCTTCTTCTTCTTTTCTGCAAGTCCATCTCTTCTTAATCTTGTTCTTCTTCTTCACCTTCGTCTTCTTCTTCATGTTCTTCATCATCATCAACTTCTTCTTCTACTTTTACTTCTTCTTCTTCTTCTTCTTCCTCTTCTTCTTCTTCTACTTCTTCTTCATCTTTTTCTTCTTCACCTTCTTCTTCTTCTTCTTTTCCTTTTTCTCCTACTTCTACTACTACTTCTTCTTCTTCTTGACCTTCTACTTCTTCTACTACTACTTCTTTCTTTTCTTATTCTTCTTCTTCTTCAATTCTTCTTCTTCCTCATGTTCTTCTTCTTCCACTTCTTCTTCTTCTGCTTCTTATTGTTCTCCTTGCACTTCTTCTTCTTCCTCTTCTACTTCTACTTCATCATCATCTTCCTCTTCTTGTTGTTCCTCTTGTTCCTCTTCTTCTTCTTCGAATACTTCTCCTTTTTCTTCTTCTTCCCCTCCTTCTCCTTCTTCTTCTTTTGCTTCTTATTCTTCTTTTCTTTCTCCTTCTTCTTCTTCATCTTCTTCTTCTTCTTCTTCTTCTTTGTCTTCTTCTTCTTCTTCTTACTCTTCTTCCACTTTTTCGTCTTCCTCTTCTTATTCCTCTTCTTGCGCTTCTTCTTCATCTCCTTCTTCTTCCTCATCTTCCCCTTCTGGTTCTTCTTCCTCTTCTTCTTCTTCCTCTTCTTCTTCCTCTTGTTCTTCTTCTTCTTCTTCTTCTTCTTCCCCTTCTGTTTTTTTCTTCTACTTCTTCTTCTTCTTCTTCTTTTTCTTCCTTATTTTTCCTATTCTTCTTCTTCCTCTTCTTGTTCTTCTTCTTCTACCCCATCTTCTTCTTCCTTTTCTTCTTCTTCTCCTTCCTTGTCTTCTTCTGCATCTTCTTCTTCCCCTTCTTCTTTTTCCTGCTCTTCTGCTTCCTCAATTTCTTTTACTTTTTTATCTTCATCTTTTTCTAATTGTTCTTCTTCGTCTTGTTCTTCCTCTTCGTCTTCTTCTTTTTCTCTTTCTTATTCTTATTCTTGTTCTTGTTATTCTTCTTCTTCTTCTTCTTCTTCTTTTTGTTCTTCTAATTCTTCATCTTTTTCTTCTCCTTTGTCCTCTTCTTCTACATCATCTCCTTCTTCTTCCTCATTTTCTTCAACTTCTTCCACTTCTTCTACCTCTTCTTCTTCTTCATCCCTTTCCTCTTCCCCTTCTTTTTCTTCTTCTTCTTCTCCTCCTTCTTCGACTCCATCTTCCAAATCATTTCTTCTTCTTTCTTTTCTTCCTCATCTTCCTCATCTTCTTCTTCTTCCTCTTCTACTTCTTCTTCTACTTCCTCTTCTTCTTCATCTTCTTCCTCCCCTTCTTTTGATTCTTCCTCTTCCTCTTCTTTTTCTTCCTCTTCTTCTTCCTCCTCTTCTTCTTCTTCATCTTCTTCCTTTTCATCTACTTCTTCTTCTTGTTCTTCTTTCTTTTCTTCTTTTTCTTATTCTTGTTCTCCTTCTTCGCCTTCTATTTGTTCTCCTTCTTCATCTTCTTTTTCTTCTTCTTCTTCCAACAATTCTTTCTCTTCTTCTTTTTCTTCTTCTTCTTCTTTTTTCTCTTCATCATTTTTGTCATCTTCTTCTTCCTCTTCTTCTTCTCCTCCATCTTCTACCAGTTCTTCTTTCTCTTCCACTTCTCCTTCATCTTTTTCTTTTTCTTCTTCTTCTTCGTAATCTTTTTCTTCTTCTTCTTCTTCTTCTACTTGTTTTTCTTTTGCTTCTTCCTCTTCTTCCTTCCATTTCTCTTTCTTCTTCTGCCTTTCCTTTTTCTTCTCCTTCCCCTACTTCTTCCCCTCCTTCTTTTTCTCCTTTTTTTTCTTCTTAATCTTCTTCTTCTTCCTCTTCTTCTTCTACTTCTTCTTCTTTTATTTCTTCTTTTTCTAATTGC
This sequence comes from Vanilla planifolia, assembly GCA_023846275.1. Classification (NCBI taxonomy): domain Eukaryota; kingdom Viridiplantae; phylum Streptophyta; class Magnoliopsida; order Asparagales; family Orchidaceae; genus Vanilla; species Vanilla planifolia. The sequence continues at coordinate 69,285 of JAIUJO010002400.1, forward strand.
TCTTCTT
>JAIUJO010000895.1:5000-12500 GCA_023846275.1 Vanilla planifolia
TCTTCATCATCTTCTTCTTCTTCACCTTCTTCCTCTTCTTCTTCTTCTTCTTCTTCTTCTTCATCTTCTTCTTCTTCTTCCACTTGTTCTTCTTCCTCTTCTCCTTCTTTTATGCCTCTTTCTTGTCCTTCTTCTTCTTCTTCTTCTTCTTCTTCTTTCTATTCTTCCTCTTCTTCTTCTACTACTACTACTTTTTCAACTTCTTCTTCTACTACTACTTCTACTTCTTCTTTTTCTTCATCTTCTTCTCATTCTTCTTCTTCTCTTTCTTCTTCTACTTGTTCTTCTCTATCTTCTTCTTCTTCTTCCTTTTCTTCTTCTATTTGTTCTCCTCCTTTTTCTTCTTCTTCATCTTCTTAACCTTGTACCACTTCTTTTTATTCTTCTTCTTCTTCTTCTTTTATGTCTTCTAATTTTCCTTTTCCTTCTCTTAGTTCTTCTTCATCTTCTTTCTTCTCCTCCTCCATCTATTTTTCCTCCTCCTTCAGCATTTTCTTCTTCTTCTTCTTCTTCTACTTCTACTTGCTTTTCTTCATCCTCTTCTTCTTCTTCTTCTTCTCCTTCTTAGTCTTCATCTTCTCCTTCTTCATCCTCTTCTTCTTCTTCTTCTCTTTTTTCTACTAGTTATTATTATTGTTATTATTATTATTGTTATTATTATTATTGTTATTATTATTATTATTATTATTCCTCTTCTTCTTCTTCATCTTCTTCTTCTTCTTCTTCTTCTACTTCTTCCATATCTCCTCTTCCTCCTTATCCTCCTCCTCCTCCGCCTCCTCATCCCCTTTCTTCTTCTTCTTCTTGTTCTTCCACTCCTCCTCTGCCTCCTTCTGCTCTTCCTTCTTCTTCATCATCATCATCATCTTCTTCTTCTTCTTTTAATTATTATTCTTCCTCTTCTTTTTCTTGTTCTACCCTATTCTCCCTCTTCTTCCTCTTCTTCTACTTTTTTCCTCTTCTTCTTCATCTTCTTCTTCATCTTCTTATTTCTCTTCTTCTTTTTCCTCTTGTTCTTCCAAATTTTCTCCTTCTCCTTCTTCTGCTTCTCCTTCATCATCTTCTCCTTCTTCATCTTCATCTTGTTCCTCGTCTTTTTCTTCTTCTTCTTCTTCTTCTTCATTTTGAACTTCTTCATCATCATCAACTTCTTCTTCTTCCTCCTCTTCTTCTTCTTCTTCTTCCTATTCTTCTTCTTATTCTTCCTCCTCCTCCTCCGCTTCTTCTTGTTCAACGTCTTCTTCCACTTCTCCATCTTATTCTTCTTGTTCTTGTTCTTTTTCTTCTTCTTCTTCTACTTCTTCAAAATTTTATTCTTTTCTACTTCTTCTTCTTCTTCTACTTCTTCAAAATTTTATTCTTTTCTACTTCTTCTTTTCATTCTAACTCTTTATACTCTACTGCTTCTTCTTCTTCCTCTTCTTCTTCTTTTACTTCTTCTTCACCTTCTTCTTCTTCTACTTCTTCCACTTTTTCATCTCCTCCTTCTTTATCTCCTTCTTCATTTTCTTACTATTCTTCTTCTTCTTCTTCTTCTTGTGCCACTTCTCCTCGTCCCTCTTCTTCTTCTTCACCTTCTTCTTCTTCTTTTCTTCTTCGTCTTCTTCTTCTTCTTCTTCTTCTTTTTCCTATACTTCTCCTTCTTCTTCTTCTTCATCATCTTCTTCTTCTTCATTTTTATTTTTTACCACTTCTTCTTCTTCTTCTAGTTCTTCTTCTAGTACTACTACTACTTCTTCTTCTTATTCCTCTTCTTCTTCTCCTCGTTCTTCTTCTTCTTTCTCTTCTCCTCTTGCTCCTTCTTCTTCTTATTCTTCTGCCCCTCTTTTTCAATTTGTACTTCTTTTTCTTCTACTTCCTCTTCTCTTCTTCTTCTTCTCCTCCTCCTCCTCCTCATCCTCCTCTTTCTTCTTCTTCTTCTTTTTCTTCTTCATCTTCTTCTCCTTCATCTTCTTCTTCTTCTTGTTCTCCTCTTTCTTCTTCTTCTTCTTATTCTTCTTCTTCTTCTTCCTCTTCTTCAACCTCTCCTTCTTCTTCTTCTTTTCTTCTTCTTTTTCATCTTTTCTTCTATTTCTTCATCTTCTTTTCCTTCTTCTTCAACTGCAACTTCTTTTTATTCTTCTTCTTCTTCTTCTCCTACTCCTCCTCCTACTACTACTTCTTATTCTTCTTCTTCTTCTTCTTCTTCTCCTTAATCTTCTTCTCCTTCTTCTCCTTCTTCTTTTCCTTTTTCTTCTTCTTCTTCTTCTTCTCCTTCTCCTCCTCCTTCTCCTCCTCCTCCTACTTCTTCTTCTTCTTGTTCTTCTACTTCTTCTTCTTCTTCCTCTTCTCCTTCTTCTTTTTCTTTTTCTTCCTGTTCCCTTCTACCTCTTCTTCTTCTTCTTCTGCTTATTGTGCCTCTTCCTCTTCTTCATCTTCTTCTTTATCATCTTCTTCTCCTTCTTCATTCTCTTGTTTTTCTTTGTCTTCTTCTCTTTCTTCTTCATCTTTGTCTTCTTTTTCTTCTTCTTCTTCTTCATCACCTTCTTCTTTTTCTTATCCTTCTTCTCCTCCTTCCTCTTCTTCTTCTTCTTCTTCATCTTCTTCTTCTTCTTGTTCTTCTTCTCTTTCTAACTCTTCTTCTATTTCTTCATCATCTTCTTCTTCTTATTCTTCTTCTTCTTCTTCTTCTTCCTCCTCCTCTTCTACTTCTACTTCTTCATTCTCTTCATCTTATCTTCTTCTTTTTTTTCATCATCATTTTCTTCTTCTTCTTTCTCTAATTCATTTTCTTACGCTTCTTGTTCTTCGACATCTTCTTATTCTTATTCTTATTCTTCTTGTGCTTCTTCTCCTTTCTCCTCCTTCTTCCTGCTCTTTTTCTTCCTTCTTCTTCGTCATCATCATCTTCTTCTTCTTCTCTTTCTCTTCATTTTCTTCTTCTTACACTTCTTCTTATGCTTCTTCCTCTTCTTCTTCTTACTCTTCTTCTTTTTCTTCTTCTTCTTCTTCTCCTTTTTCATCTTCTTCCTCTTCTTCTTTTGCTTCCTCTTCCTCTTCTTCTTCTTCTTCTTATTCTTCTTCCTCTCCTCTTCCTCTCCTTCAACTTCTTATTCTTCTTCTTCATTTTCTTTCTCTTATCCTTCTTTTAGTTTTTCTTCTTCTTCTTCTTCATCTCCATCTTCTTCTTCTTCTCCTTCTTTGTCTCCTTGTACTTCTTCTTCTTCTTCTTCTTCCTCATCATCTTTCATCATCATAATCCTCCTCTTCTTCTTCTTCTTCCCGTTATTCTTCTCCTTCTTTTCTTCTTCTTTTACTTCTTCTTTTTCTTCGCATTGATCTTCTTCTACCCCTTCTTCTTCTCCTATTTTTTTTTCTTCTTTTACTTCTTCTTTTGCTTCTTTTTTTCTTCTTCTTCATCTTCTTCTTCTTTCTCCTCTTCTTCTTCTTCCTCCTCTTATTCTAGATCATCATCATTGTCATCATCTTCTTCTTCTTCTTCTTCTTCTTCTTCTTTTCTTCTTCTTCTTCTACTTCTTCTTCTTCAACTACTACTTCATCTCTATCTTCTTCTTCTTCTTTTTCTACTTCTTTTTTTTCTTATTCTTCTTCTTCTTCTTCTTCTTTTTCTTCTTCTTGTACCTCTGCATCTTCTTCTTCTTCTTCTTCATCTTCTTCTTCTTCTACTTCTACTTCTTTACATCTTCTCCTTGTCCTTCTCTTACTTCTTCTTATTCTTCCTCTTCTTCTCCTCCCCGGTCTTCATCTTTTCCTCTTCCTCCTTCTACTTCAACATTTCCTTCTTGTTCTTCATCATCATCATCTTCTTCTTCTTCCTCTTCTTCATCCTCTTCTTCTTCATCTTCTTCTCCATATTATTCTTCATCTTCTCCTTCTTCGTCCTCTTCTTCTTCTTATTCTCCTTTTTTGCTACTTCTCCTTCTTATTCCTCCTCTTCTTCTTCTTATTCCTATTTTCCTTCTTCTTCTTCTTCCTCCTCTTCTTCTCCTCCTCCTCCTCCACTTCCCCTTCTTCTTCTTCTTCTTCTTCTTCTTCTTCTCTTCTTCTTCAACTTCTTCCCCCTGCTAATCCTCCTCCTTCTTCATCATCACCTTCATCATCATCATCTTCTTCTTCTTCTTCTTTCACCTCTTATTCCTCTAATTCCTCTTCTTCTTCTTCTTCTTCTACTTCTTTTTATTTTCCATCTTCTTCTTCTTCTTTTTTCTTCTTCTTCTTCTTCATGCTCTTCCTCATCTTCTTCTTCTCCTCCTTCTTCTACTTCTCCTTCATCATCTTCTCCTTCTTCATTTTCTTCCCCTTCTTCTTGTTCTTGCTCTTCTTCTTCTTCTTCTTCTTCTTCTTCTTCAACTTCTTCTACTTCTTCTTCTTCCTCTTGTTCTTCTTCTCCTTGTCCTTCTTTGCCCCTTTCTTCTCCTTCTTCTTCTTCTTCTTCTTCTTCTTCTTCTATACTACTCGTAATTTTTCGTTTTCTTCTTCTACTTCTTCTTCTTCTTCTTCTTCTTCTTCTTCTTCTTCTTCTTTTTCTCCTCCTTTTTCTTTTTCTCCCTCTTCTTGTACTTCTTCGCTAACTTCTTCTTCTTCTTTTTCTTCTTCTTCTTCTTTTTCTTCTCCTTCTTCTTCTTCTTCTTCTTCTTTCTTGCCATCATCTTCTTCAAATTATTGTACCTTTTCTTCTTCTTCATCTACTTCTTCTTCTTCTTCTACTTTTACTTCTTCTACTTCTTCGTCTTCTCCTTCTCCTTCTCCTTCTTCTTCTAATTCTCCTTCTTCTTCTCCTCCTCCTCCTTCATCTGCTCTGCCTCCTCCTTCTTCTTCTTCAACATTTTCTTCTTCTTCTACTAATACTTCTTCTTCTTCCTCCTCTTCATCTTCTTCATCTTCTTCTCTTCTTTCTTTTACCACTTCTCCTTCTTCTTCTTCAACTTCCTGTTTTTCTTCTCCTCCTTCTCCTTCTCCTCCATTTCCTCCTTCTTCTTTTTCATTTTCTACCTACCTATTCTTCCTCGTCTTCCTCTTCTTCTTCTTCTTTTTCTTCCTCTTCATCCTCTACTTTTCTTCTTCTTCTTCTTCTTCTTTTGCTTCTTCTTCCTCTTCCTCTTCTTCCTCTTTGTCTTCTTCTTCTTCATCTTCTTCTTCTTCTACTTCTTCTCCTTCTACTTATTCTTCTTCTTCTTCTTCCTCCTCCTCCTCCTCCTCTTCTTCTCCTTCTTCTTCTTCTCCTACTTTTGATTCTCCTTCTTCAACATCTCCTTCTTCATCCTCATCTTCTTGTTCTTCTTCTTCCTCTTCTTCTTCTTCTCTTCCACATCTTATTCTTATTCTTACTCTTCTTCTTCTTCTTCTTTTCGTTCCTCTTCTCGTCCTTCCAAATCATTTTTTCTTCTTCTCCTCCTCATTCTGTTTCTTCTCGGTTTTTTCTTCTGCTTCTTTTTCCCCTTCTATGCATGCTTTTTCTTCTTCTTCTTCATATACTTCTTCTCCTTCTCCTTCTTCTTCTTCTTCTTCTTGTCCTCCTTCATCCTCTTCTCCTTCTTCTTCTTCTTCCAACTCCAACTAAAATTCTTCTTCTTCTTTGTCTTAATCCACGTCTCCTTCTTATTCTTTTTCTTCTTCTTCTTCCACTTCTACTTCTTCTTCACCTTCTTATTCTTTTCTACTTCAAATTACTATTATTCTTCTTCTTCTTCTTCTTCTTCTTCTTCTGCTTCTTCCTCTTCTTCTTCCACTTTTCAATCTAACTATTCGTGCTCTACTTCTTTTTATTCTTCAGCTTCTTCCTCTTCTACTTCTTCTTCCTCTTCTTCTCCTTCATTTTTTTATTGTAATTCTTCTTCTTCTTCTCCTCCGCCTTCTTTTTCCCCATCTTCTTCTTCTTCGTCTTCTTCTTCTTTTCTCCTTTGCCTACTTGTTCTTCTTTTTTTCTCTTATATATCTCCTTCATCTTCTTCTTCTACTTTATCTTCTACTGCATCTTTTTCTTCTTCTAGTTCTTCTTCTGCTTCTACTTCTTCTTCTTCTTCTTTTCATTTTTTTCGTCTTCTTCTTCTGCTTTAGCTTCTTCTTCTTCTTCGTCTTCTACTTCTCCTACTTGTTGTTCTTCTTCTTCTACTACTACCTTTCTTCTTCTCTTTGTACTTCTTCTACCTCTACTTCTGCTTCTTCTTTATTTTATTCTTCTTCTTCTTCCTCTTCTTCTTTTCCTTCTACTTCTTTTCCTTCTTCTCCTTCTTTTTCTTCTCCTTCTCTTTCTTCTTCTACTTCTCTTCTTCTTCTTCTTCTTCTTCTTCTTCTTCTTCTTTTTCTTCCTTTCCTTCATCTCCTTCTTCATATTCTCTTTCTCCTTTTTCTTCTTCTTCTTCTTATTCTTCTCTTTCTTCTTCTTTTCTTCTTCTTCTTCTTCTTCTTCTTCTTCTTCTTATTCTTCCTCCTCTCCTTCTTCTTCTTCTTCTTCATCTTCTTCTTTTTCTTCTTCTTCATCTTCTTCTTCTTTTCTTTCTTCCTCAACTACAACTTCTTTTTATTCTTCTTCTTAATCATCATCATCATCTTCTTCTTCTTCTTGAGCTTCTTCTTCTTCTTCTTCTTCTCCTTCTCCTTCTTCTTCTTCTTCTTCCTCTTCTTCTTCTTCTTCTTCTCTTCCTTCTCCTCTGCTTCCTCCTATTTCTTCTTCTTCTTCTTCTACTTCATTTTCTTCTTCTTCTTCTTCTTCTTCTTCTTCTTCTTCTTCTTCTTCCCCCTTTTCATCTTCCTCTCTGTCTTCTTTTTCTTCCTCTCCTTCTTCATCCTCTTCTCTTTCTTCTTCTTCTTCTTCTTCTTCTTCTTCCTCTTCCATTCTTCTTTTTCTTCTTCTCCCACTTCTCTTCCACCTCTTCTCCTTCTTCGTCTTCTTCCACTTCTTCTTCTTCTTCTTCCTCTTCTTCTACTTCCTCTTCTTCTTCTTCTTCTTCTTCTTCTTCTTCTACCCCTTCTTCACCTGTTCTTCTTCTCCTCGTTCTCCTCTTCTTCTTCTTCTACTTCTACTTCTTTTTCTTTTCTTTCTTGTTCTTCTTCTTCTTTTTCTTCTTCTTCTTCTTCTTGCTCTTCTTCTTCTTCTTCTCCTTCATCTTCTTCTTCACCTTTTTATTCTTCCTCTTCTTCTTCTCCACCTCCTCCTTTTACTTCTTTGCCTTCTTCTTCTCCTTCTTCTTCTTCTTGCTCTTCTTCTTCTTCTTCTACTCATTCTTCTTCTTCTTCTTCTTCTTCTTCTTCTTCTTTTCCTCTTCTCCTCTTCCTCCTCCTCCTCCTCCTCCTACTTCTCCCTCTTCTTCTACTTTTTCTTCTTCTTCTTCTTCTTCCTCTCTTTCTTCTTCTTCTTCGTCTTCTTCTTACTCATCTTCTTCTCCTTCTTCCCCTTCTTCTTCTTCTTCCACTTCTTCTTCTCCTCCTCCTCCTCCTCTTGCTCCTAATTCCTCTTCTTCTTCTTCTACTTCTTTTTCTTCTTCAACTTCCTCCCCTGCT
>JAIUJO010000895.1:25000-47500 GCA_023846275.1 Vanilla planifolia
TTCTTATTTTTCTTCTTGTTATTATTATTCTTCTTCTACTGCTTCTTCTTCTTCATCATCTTCTTTCGCTTTCTCTTCTTCCTCTTTTTCCACTTCTTCTTCATCTTCTTCTTCTCCTACACCTTCTTCTTCTTCATCATCCTCTTTGCCTCTTGTTTTTTTTCATCTTCTACTTCTTCTTTTCTTCTTCTTCTTCTACTACTTCTTACTCACCTTCCTCCTCTTCTTCTTTTTCATCCTCTTCTCCTTTTTCTTGTTCTTCTTATTTTTACCTCTTCTCCCTCTTCTTCTTCATCATCTTCTTCTTCCACTTATTCTTCTTCTAATTCTTCTTCATCTTCTTCTTTTATTTCTTCTTCCTTTTCTTCTTTGGCTTCTTTTTATTCTTCTTCTTCTTCTTCTTCGAATCTTCTTTTTCTTCTTTTATTCTTCTTCTTCTTCTTCTTCTTCTTCTCCATCTTCTTCTTCTTCTTCTTCTTCTTCATCTTCATCATCTTCTTCTTTTTCTTCTTCTTTTTCTTTTTTTTTCTTCTTCTTCTTGTTCATCTTCTTCCCCCACTTCTTCTTCTTCTTCTTCTTCTTTTTCATCTTCTTCTTCTTCTTTTCCATCTTCCTCCCCTTATTCTTCTTCTTCTTCTTCTTCTTCTTTTCTCCTCTTACTTCTTTTTTCTCTTCTTCTTCTTCTTCTTCTTCTTCCACCTCTTCCCCTTCTTCTTCTTCTTCTTCTTCTACTTGTACCTCTTCTTTTTCTTCCTCTTCTTCATATTCTTCTACTACCTCTTCTTTTCTTCTTCATCTTCTTCTTCTACTTCTTTTTCTTCTTCTTCTTCTTCTACTTCTTCTTTGTCTTCATCTTTTTGTTCTACTACTTTTTCTCCTCCTCCCTCTTTTTCTCCGTCTTCTTCTTCTTCCACATCCTCTTCTTCTTCTTCTTCAACTTCTTCTCATTTTTCTTTTCTTCTTTTTCTTTTTCTTGTTCTTCTCTTTCATCTTCTTTTTATTCTTCTCTTTCTTCTTCTTCCTCTCCTTGTTCTTCTTCTATTGCTTCCTCTTCTTCTTCTACTTCTTCATCAACTTGTTCTTCTTCACCTTCATCTTCTTCTTCTTCTTCTTCTTCTTCTTCTTCTTCCTTCTCCTCCTCTTCTTTTGCTTCTACATCTTGTTCTTCATCCTCTTACTTCTTCATCATCTTCTCTTTCTTCTTCTTCTTTTTCTTCTACTACAACTCCATCATCATCTTCTTCTTCTTCCACTTCATCTTCTTCTTCTTCTTCTTCTTCCTCTTCTTCTTCTTCTACCTCCTATTACTTCTTCTTTTACTTCTTCTCCTTCTTTTTCTTCCTCTTCTTCCGCTTTTTCTTCTTATTCTTCATCTTCTTCTTCTACTACTACTTCTTTTTCACCCATCTTCTTCTTCTTCTTCTTCTACTTCTACTTCTTCTTCTTATTCTTTTTCTTTTTCTTGATCATCATCATCATCCTTTACTTCTTCTTCTTCTTCTTCTCCTTGTTCTGGTTCTTCGTCTTCTTATTCTTCTTCTCCATCTTTTTCTTCTTCTACTTCTTCTTCTTCTTCTTCTTCTTCTTCTTCTTCTTCTCCTTATCATCATCATTATCATTATCGTCATCATCATCATATCTTCTTCTTCTACTTCTTATTCTTGTTCTTCTTCTTCTTCTTCTCCTTCAACATATTCTTCTTCTTTTGCTTACTCTTCTTCTTCTTGATCGTCAACATCATCATCGTCATCTTCTTCTACTACTACTACTTCATTTTATTCTTCTACTTCTTCTTCGTGTTCTTCCTCTTTTTCTTCTCCTTTTTCTTCTTTGTCTTCTTCTTCACCTTCTTCTTTTTCCTCTTCTTCTTCCTCTTCTTTTCTGCATCCCCCTCCTCTTTTTCTTCTTCTTCTGCATCCCCCTCCTCTTCTTCTTCTTCTACTTCTTTGTCTTCTACCTCTTTCTTCTTCTACTTGTTCCTCTTCTTCATATTCTACTTCTTCTTTCTCTTCTTCTACAACTTTTTTTCATTTTCTTCTTTTACTTCTACTTGTTCTTCTTCACCTTCACCTTCTTCTTCTTCTTCTTCATCAACTTCCTCTACTTCTTCATCTTCTAGCTCTTCTTCTTCTTCTTCTTTTGCTTCTACTTAATTTTCTTCTTCTTCATTGCCTTCCTCTTCTTTTTCTTATTCTTCTTCATCTTCTATTTGTTCCTCTTTTTATTATTCTTCTTCTTCTTCTTCTTCTTTTTCTTAGTCTTCTTCTTCTTCTTCTCCTTGCTCTTCCTCTTCTTCTTTTTCTTCTTCTTTCTCTACTTCTTGTTCCTTGTCTTCTTCTTCTTCTTCATCTTTGTCTTCTTCCCCTTGTTCTTGTACTTCTTCTTCTTCTTCCCCTTCTTCTTCTTTTTCTTGTCCTTTTTCCTCCACCTCCTCCTCCTCTTCTTCTTCTTCTAATTTTTAGTCTTCCTCCTCATCTTCTTCTCCATCTTTTTCTTTTTGTTCTTCTTCCTTTTCTCCCTCTTCTTCCGCTGCTTCTTCTTCCTCCTCCTTTTCTTCTTCTTGTTCTTATGCTTCTTCTTATTGTTATTATTCTTCATCTTCTTCTTTTTCTTTTTCTTTTTCAACTTCTTCCTTTTCTTCATCTTCTCCTTCTTCTTCCTCTTCACCTTGTCCTTCTTCCCCTACTTCTTTTTGTTCTTCTTCTTTTTCCTCTTCTTCTTTCTTTTTCTTCTTCTTCTTACTGTTCTTCTCCTTCTTCTTTTGTTTCCTCTACTTCTTCTTCTTCTTCTTCTTCTTCTTCTTCTTATTCTTGTTGTTCTTAATATTCTGTCTTGTACTGTTATTCTTCTTCTTCTTCTTCTTCTTTACTTCTACTTCTTTGTTTTCTAATTCTTCAACTTCTTCTTCTTCTCCTTCTCCTCCTCCTTCTTCTTCTTCTTCTTCATTCTCTTCTTCTTCAGCTTTTTCTTCTCAATTTTCTTCTTTGTCTTCTTCTTAATCTACTTCTTCTTCTCCTTCTGCTTAGTCCTTTTCATCTTCTTGTTATTCTTTTTCTTCTTCAACTTCTTCTTCTTCTTCTTCTTCTTCTACTACTACTACTTCTTCTTCTTGTTCTTCTTCTTCTTCTTCATCTTCTTCTTATTCTTATTCTTCTTCTTCTTTCTCTTATCCTTCTTTTTCTTCTTCTTCTTCTTCTTCTTCTTCTTCTTCTTGTTCTCTAACTTCATCCTCTTTTTCTTCTTCTTCTTCTTCTTCATCTTCTCCTTCTTCTTCTTCTCCTTCTTCTTCTTCTTCATCATCTTCTTCTACTACTACTACTACTACTATAAGCTTTGCTTCTTCCACTTCTTCTTCTTCTTCTTCTACTTCTTCCACTTCTTCTTCATCTTCTTCTTCTTATTCCTCTTCTTCTTTTTCTTCCACTACTACTGATTCTTCATGTTCGTCATCGTCTTCTTCTTCTGCTACTTCTTCGTCTTCTTCTTCTTCTTCTTTTCCTTCTACTGCTACTTCTTGTTCTTCTTCTTCTTCGTCTTCTTCTTCTTCCTCTTCTTCTTCTACTACTACTTCTGCTTCTTCTTCTTCTTCTTTTTCTTCTTCATGCTCTCCTTCTCCATCATCATCTTTTTCTTCTTCTTCTTCTACTTCTTCTTCATGCTCTGCTTCTCCAACATCATCTTTTTCTTCTTCTTATTCTTCTTCTCCTTCTTCTCCTTCTTCTTCTTCTTCTTATTCTTCCTCTTCTTCTTATTATTATTATTCTACTTCTTCCTCTACTTCTTGCTCTTCTCTTCTTCTTCTTCGATTTCATCTTCTTCTACTTCTTCTTCTTCTTCTTCGTTTTTGTCTTCTTCTTCTTCTTCTTCATCTTACTCTTATTTTTCTTCTTCTTTTTCTACTTCTTCTTCGTCTTCTTCTTCTCCTTCTCCTCCTCCTAATCCTCCTTCTTCATCTTCTTCTTCTTTTGCCACTACTTCTACTTCTTCTTCATCTTCTTATTCTTGTTCTTGTTCTTCTTCTTCTTCTTCTTCTTCTTCCTCCTCCTCTTCTTCCTCTAACACTTCTCCTTTTTTCTTCTTCTTACTCTTGTTATTTTTCTTCCTCTATTTCCTCTTCTTCTTCTTTTTCTTATTCTTCTTCTTCTTCCCATTCCTATTCTTATTCTTATTCTTATTCTTCTTCCTAATCTTCTCCTTTTTCTTCTTCTACTTCTTAATCGTCATTATCTTCTAGTTCCTCTTCTTCTTCTTCTTCATCTTCTTCCTCTCCTTCCTCTTCTTCCACTTGTTCTTCTTCTTATTCTTCTTCTTTCTCTTGTTCTTTTTCTTCTTCTTCTTCTTTCTTCTTCTTCTTCTTCTTCTTGTTCTTCTTCTCCTTCTTCTTATTCCTCTCCTTCTTCTTTCTCACCTTATTATTCTTTTCCTACTTCATCTTCTTCTTCTTCTTCTAATATTATTACTGCTACTACTACTACTTCTTTTTCTTCTTCTTCTTCTTCTTCATCTTCTACTTCTTCTTCCTATTCTTCTTCATTTTCTTCTTCTTTTTTCTATTCTTCTTCTTCTTCTTCTTCATTTTCTTCTTCACCATCTTAATCTTCTTCTACCTCTTCTTCTTCTCCTTCATCTTCACCTTATTCTTCTTCTACTACTTCTTCTTCTTCTTTTCTACTTTTTTTCTTCATCTTTGTCTTCTTCTTCTTCATCTACATCTTCTTCTCTTTCTTCTTCTTTTTCTTATTTTTCTTTTGCTTCTTCTACTTCTTCTTATTCTTTTTCTTCTTGCTCTTCTTCTTTGTCTACGACTTCCTCTTCCTCTTCTTCTTCATGTTCTTCTTCTTCTTCTTCATCTTCTTCTTCTTCTTCTTCTTCTTTATCCTCTTATTTTTCTTCTTCCTCTTCTTCATGCTCCTCCTCTTCTTCTTGTACTTCTACTTCCACTTCCTCTTCTTCTTCTTCTTCTTCATCTTCTTTTTCAACTTCTGCTTCTTCTCCTTGTTCTTAATCTTCTCCTTGCTCTTCTACACCTTCTTCTCCTTCTTCTTCTTCTTCTTTTTTTCTTCTTCTTCTTCTTACACTTCTCCTTCTTCTTCTTCTTCTTTTTTTTCTTCTTCCTCTTCTTCTTCTTCTTCTATTTCTTCTTCTTTCTCTTCTTCTTCTCCTTCTTCTTCTTCCTCTTATTCTTCTTCTTCTTGTTCTTGTTATTATTCATATTCTTAGTCTTATTCTTAATCTTCTCCTTCTTCTTCTTCTTCCTCTTCTTTTTCATTTTCTTCTTCATTTTCATCTTCTTCTTCTTCATCATCATCTTCTTCTTCTTCCTCTCCTTTCACTTCTTCCACTTTATGTTTTCTTATTATTATTCTTATTCTTCTTCTTGTTCTTCTTTGTTTCTAATTCTTCTTATTCTTCTTTTGCCTCTTACTTCTACTTGTTCTTCTTCACCTTCTCCTTCTTCTTCTTCTTCTTCTTCATCAACTTCCTCTACTTCTTCATTTTCTAGCTCTTCTTCTTCTTCTTCTTTTGCTTCTACTTAATTTTCTTCTTCTTCATTGCCTTCCTCTTCTTTTTCTTATTCTTCTTCATCTTCTATTTGTTCCTCTTTTTATTCTTCTTCTTCTTCTTCTTCTTCTTCTTCTTTTTCTTAGTCTTCTTCTTCTTCTTCTCCTTGCTCTTCCTCTTCTTCTTTTTCTTCTTCTTTCTCTACTTCTTGTTCCTTGTCTTCTTCTTCTTCTTCATCTTTGTCTTCTTCCCCTTATTCTTCTACTTGTTCTTCTTCTTCCCCTTCTTCTTTTTCTTGTCCTTTTTCCTCCACCTCCTCCTCCTCTTCTTTTTCTTCTAATTTTTAGTCTTCCTCCTTATCTTCTTCTCCATCTTTTTCTTTTTGTTCTTCTTCCTTTTCTCCCTCTTCTTCTGCTTCTTCTTCTTCCTCCTCCTTTTCTTCTTCTTGTTCTTATGCTTCTTCTTATTGTTATTCTTCATCTTCTTTTTTTTCTTTTTCTTTTTCAACTTCTTCCTTTTCTTCATCTTCTCCTTCTTCTTCCTCTTCACCTTGTCCTTCTTCCCATACTTCTTCTTGTTCTTCTTCTTTTTCCTCTTCTTCTTTCTTTTTCTTCTTCTTCTTACTGTTCTTCTCCTTCTTCTTCTGCTTCCTCTACTTCTTCTTCATCTTCTTCTTCTTCTTATTCTTGTTGTTCTTAATATTCTTTGTCTTGTACTGTAATTCTTCTTCTTCTTCTTCTTCTTCTTTACTTCTTCTACTTCTTCTTTTTTTCTATTTCTTCAACTTCTTCTTCTTCTCCTTCTCCTCCTCCTCCTTCTTCTTCTTCATTCTCTTCTTCTTCGGCTTTTTCTTCTAAATTTTCTTCTTTGTCTTCTTCTTAATCTACTTCTTCTTCTCCTTCTTCTTAGTCCTTTTCATCTTCTTTATTCTTTTTCTTCAACTTCTTCTTCTTCTACTACTACTACTTCTTCTTTTTGTTCTTCTTCTTCTTCTTCATCTTCTTCTTATTCTTATTCTTTTTCTTCTTCTTTCTCTTATCTTTCTTTTTCTTCTTCTTCTTCTTCTTCTTGTTCTCTAACTTCATCCTCTTCTTCTTCTTCTTCTCCTTCTTCTTCTCCTTCTTCTTCTTCATCTTCTTCTACTACTACTACTACTACTACAAGCTTTGCTTCTTCCACTTCTTCTTCTTCTACTTCTTCTTCCACTTCTTCTTCATCTTCTTCTTCTTATTCCTCTTCTTCTTTTTCTTCCATTATTACTTCTTATTCTTCATGTTCGTCATCGTCTTCTTCTTCTGCTACTTCTTCGTCTTCTTCTTCTTCTTTTCCTTCTATTGCTACTTCTTGTTCTTCTTGTTCTTCGTCTTCTTCTTCTTCTTCTACTACTACTACTTCTGTTTCTTCTTCTTCTTCTTTTTCTTCTTCATGCTCTGCTTCTCCATCATCATCTTTTTCTTCTTCTTCTTCTTCATGCTCTGCTTCTCCAACATCATCTTTTTCTTCTTCTTATTCTTCTTCTCCTTCTTCTTCTTCATCTTCTTCTTCTTCTTCTCCTTCCTCTTCCTCTCGTTCTTCATCATCATCTTCTTCTTCTTCTTCTTCTTCTTCCCCTTCTACTTTTTCTTATTTTTCTTGTTCTTCTTCGTCATATTCTTCTCTTGATCCCCTTCTTCTTCTTCTACTTCATCCTCTTTTTCTTCTTTTTCTTCTTCTTTTTCAACTTCTCCCATTTCTTCTCCTTCTTTCTCATCATCTTCTTCTCCTTCTTCTTCTTCTTCTTCTTCTTCTTCGTCTTCTTCTTCTTCTTCTTCTTCTTCTAATTCTTCGTCTCCTTCTTGTTCCATTTTTTCTTCCTCTTCTTCTCCTTCTTCTTCTTCTTCTTCTACTTATTATTATTATTATTATTATTGTTCTTCTTCTTCTTCTTCTTCTTTGTCTTTTACTTCCTCTTCTTCTTCTACTTCTTCTTCTTCTTCTCTTGCTTCCTCTTCCAATTCCTCTTCTTCTTATTATTATTATTCTTCTTCTTCCTCTACTTCTTGCTCTTCTCTTCTTCTTCTTCGACTTCATCTTCTTCTACTTCTTCTTCTTCTTCGTTTTTGTCTTCTTCTTCTTCTTCTTCTTCTTACTCTTATTTTTCTTCTTCTTTTTCTACTTCTTCTTCGTCTTCTTCTTCTCCTTCTCCTCCTCCTCCTAATCCTCCTTCTTCATCTTCTTCTTCTTCTTCTTCCCTTTCTTCTTCCTCTTCTTCTTCTTTTGCCACTACTTCTACTTCTTCTTCATCTTCTTATTCTTGTTCTTGTTCTTCTTCTTCTTTTTCTTCTTCTTCCTCCTCCTCTTCTTCCTCTAACACTTCTCCTTTTTTCTTTTTCTTATTCTTGTTGTTGTTCTTCTTCTATTTCCTCTTCTTCTTCTTCTTTTTCTTATTCTTCTTTTTCTTCCTATTCCTATTCTTATTCTTATTCTTATTCTTATTCTTCTTCCTAATCTTCTCCTTCTCCTTCTTCTACTTCTTTTTAATCGTCATTATCTTCTTGTTCCTCTTCTTCTTCTTCTTCTTCTTCATCTTCTTCCTCTCCTTCCTCTTCTTCCACTTGTTCTTCTTCTTCTTATTCTTCATCTTTCTCTTGTTCTTTTTCTTCTTCTTCTTCTTTCTTCTTCTTGTTCTTCTTGTTCTTCTTCTTCTCCTTCTTCTTATTCCTCTCCTTCTTCTTTCTCACCTTATTATTCTTTTCCTACTTCATCTGCTTCTTCTTCTTCTAATACTATTACTGCTACTACTACTACTTCTTTTTCTTCTTCTTCTTCTTCTTCATCTTCTACTTTTTCTTCCTATTCTTCATCATTTTCTTCTTCTTTTTTCTATTCTTCTTCTTCTTCTTCTTCATTTTCTTCTTCTACCTCTTCTTCTTCTCCTTCATCTTCACCTTATTCTTCTTCTACTACTACTTCTTCTTCTTCTTCTTTTCTACTTTTTTTCTTCATCTTTGTCTTCTTCTTCTTCATCAACATCTTCTTCTCCTTCTTCTTCTTTTTCCTATTTTTCTTTTGCTTCTTCTACTTCTTCTTATTCTTTTTCTTCTTCTTCTTCTTCTTTGTCTATGACTTCCTCTTCTTCTTCTTCTTCATGTTCTTCTTCTTCTTCTTCTTCTTCTTTATCCTCTTATTTTTCTTCTTCCTCTTCTTCATGCTCCTCCTCTTCTTCTTGTACTTCTACTTCCACTTCCTCTTCTTCTTCTTCTTTATCTTCTTTTTCAACTTCTGCTTCTTCTCCTTGTTCTTAATCTTCTCCTTGCTCTTCTACACCTTCTTCTCCTTCTTCTTCTTCTTCTTCTTTTCTGCTTCTTCTTTTTATACTTCTCCTTCTTCTTCTTTTTCTTCTTTTTCTTCTTCCTCTTCTTCTTCTTCTTCTATTTCTTCTTCTTCTTTCTCTTCTTCTTCTCCTTCTTCTGCTTCCTCTTATTCTTCTTCTTCTTGTTATTATTCATATTCTTAGTCTTATTCTTAATCTTCTCCTTCTTCTTCTTCTTCCGCTTCTTTTTCATTTTCTTCTTCATATTCATCTTCTTCTTCATCATCTTCTTCTTCTTCCTCTCGCTTCTCTTCTTCCACTTTATGTTTTCTTATTATTATTCTTATTCTTCTTCTTGTTCTTCTTTGTTTCTAATTCTTCTTATTCTTCTCCTTCTTTTTCTTCATCTTCTTCTTCTTTTCCTCCTCCTTCTTCATCTTCTTCTTCTTCTTGGCCTTCTACAATGTCTTCTCTCTCTTCTTCTTCATTTCCTTCTTCCTCTTCTTCTTCTTCTTTTTCTTCTTGTTCCTCTTCTTCTTCTTTGTCTTCTTCTTCTTCTTCTTCTTCTTCTTCTTCTTCTACTTCTTATTCTTCTTCTTCGTCTTCTTCTTCTTCTTCGTCCTCTTCTTCTTGTGCTACTTCTTCTTCCTCCTCTTCTTCTTCTTCCTCACTTATTCTTCTTCCTCCTCTTCTTCTTCTTCTTTCTCTTCCTATTCTTCTTTTTCTTCTACTTCTTCTTCCTCTTCCTCTTCTTCCTTTTGTCCTCTTCTTAAACTTCTACTACCTCTTCTTCTTCTTCTTCTTCTTCCTTTTCTTCTTCTTTTTCAACAACTTCTTCTATTGATCCTTCTTCTTCGTCTTATCCTTCTTCTTCTTCCCCTTCTTCTTCTTCTTCTTCTTCTTCTTCTTTTCCTTCTTCTTCTTGTTGTTCGACTTCTTCTCCTTCTTCTTCTTCTTCTTCCTCATCTTCTTCTTCTTCTACTACTACTACTACTACTTCTTCTTCTTCTTCTTTTTCTTCTTCTTCATCTTCTTCTTCATCTTCTTCTTCTTCTTTTTCTTTCTCTTATTCTTAAGCTTCTTCTTCTTTCTCACTTTCTTCTTCATGATTTTTTGAATTTACTTATCCTTCAACAACTTCTTCTTCTTCTTCTTATTCATCATCATCATCATCATCATCATCATCATCATCTTCTTCTTCTTCTTCTTCCTCTTCTTCTACTATTAGTTCTTTTTCTTCTTCTTCTTCTTCGTCTTCATCTTCTTCTTCTTCTTCTTCTTCTTCTTCTAGCTCCTCTTCTTCTTCTTCTTCTTTTTCTTCTTCTTCTTCTTCTTCTTCTTCTTCTTCTTCTTCTTCTTCTTCTTCTTCCTCCTCTTCTTATTCACATTCTTCTTAATCTGATCCTTCTTCTTCTTCTCCTAGTGCATCCTCTTCTTCGTCTTGTTCTTCTTCTTTTATTCTTCTTCTTAATCATCATTTTCTTCTTCTTCCTCTTCTTCTTCTTCTTCTTCTTCATCTTCATCTTCTTCCACTCCTTCCTCTTCTTCCACTTGTTCTTCTTCTTCTTATTCTTCTACTTTCTCTTGTTCTTTTTCTTCTTCTTCTTTCTTCTTCTTCTTCTTCTTCTTCTTCTTCTTCTCCTTCTTCTTCCTCTCCTTCTTCTTCCTCACCTTATTATTCTTTTCCAACTTCATCATCATCTTCTTCTTCTTCTAATACCACTACTACTAGTTCTTCTTCTTTTTCTTCTTCTTCTTCTTCATCTTCGTCTTCTACTTCTTCTTCTTCCTGTTCTTCTTCATTTTCTTCTTCTTCTTCCTTTTCTTGTCCTTCTTCTTCTTTTTCTTCATTTTCTTCTTCACCATCTTAATCTTCTCCTACCTCTTCTCCTTCTCCTTCATCTTCACTTATTCTTCTTCTACTACTACTTCTTTTCTACTTCTTTTCTTCTTCTTTGTCTTCTTCTTCTTCTTTGGTTTCTTCTTCTTCTTCTTCTACATCTTCTTCTCCTTCTTCTTTTTCCTCTTTTTCTTCTACTTCTTCTTCTTCTTCTTCTTCTTTTCTTCTTCTTCTTCTTCTTTGTCTACGACTTCCTCTTCTTCTTCTTTTTCATGCTTTTCTTCTTCTTAATCTTCTTCTTCTTCCTTATCCTCTTCTTTTTCTTCTTCCTCCTCTTCTTCATCCTCCTCCTCTTCTTCTTGTACTTCTACTTCCACTTCCTCTTCTTCTTCTTCTTCTTCTTCTTCTTCATCTTTCACATCTTCTTTTTTAACTTCTGCTTCTTCTTCTCCTTCTTCTTAGTCTTCTCCTTGCTCTTCTACACCTTCTTCTTCTTCTTCTTCTTCTTCTTCTTCTTCTCTTCTTCTTCTTGTTACACTTCTCCTTCTTCTTCTTCTTTTTCTCCTTCCTCTTCTTCTTCTTCTTCTTCTATTTCCACTTCTTCTTTCTCTTCTTCTTCTCCTTCTTCTTCTTCTTCCTCTTATTCTTCTTCTTCTTGTTATTATTCATATTTTTACTCTTATTCTTAATCTTCTCCTTCTTCTTCTTCTTCATTTTCTTCTTCATTTTCATCTTCTTCTTCTTCATCATCAACTTCTTCTTCTTCCTCTCCTTCCTCTTCTTCCATTTCTTGTTCTTCTTATTATTATTCTTATTCTTCTTCTTGTTCTTCTTTGTTTCTAATTCTTTTTATTCTTCTCCTTCTTTTTCTTCATCTTCTTCTTCTTTTCCTCCTCCTTCTTCTTCATCTTCTTCTTCTTCTTGGCCTTCTGCATCTTCTTCTCTCTCTTCATCATTTCCTACTTCCTCTTCTTCTTCTTCTTCTATTTATTCTTGTGCCTCTACTTCTACTTTGTCTGCTTCTTCTTCTTCTTCTTCTTCTTCTTCCTCCTCTTCTTCTTCTTTTTCTTCTTCATCTTCTTCTTCATGCGCTACTTCTTCTTCCTCCTCTTCTTCTTCTTCTTCCTCCCTTATTCTTCTTCATCCTCTTCTTCTTCCTCTTCCTCTTCTTCTTCTTCTTCTTCTTCTACTTCTTCTTCCTCTTCCTCTTCCTCTTTTCTTCCTCTTCTTGCACTTCTACTACCTCTTCTTCTTCTTCTTCTTCTTCCTTTTCTTCTTCTTTTTCAACAACTTCTACTGATCCTTCTTCATCTTATCCTTCTTCTTCTTCCCCTTCTTCTTCTTCTACTACTTTTCCTTCTTCTTGCTGTTCCACTTCTTCTCCTTCTTCTTCTTCTTCCTCATCTCCTTCTTGTTCTTCTGCTACTATTACTACTTCTTCCTCTTTTTCTTCTTCTTCGTCGTCTTAGTCTTCTACTTCTTCGTCTTCTTCTTCTTCTTCTTCTTCTTCTTTTTCTTCTTCTTCATCTTCTTGTTCATCTTCTTCTTCTTCTTCTTTTTCTTTCTCTTATTCTTAAGCTTGTTCTTATTTCTCAATTTCTTCTTCATGATTTTTTGAATTTAATTGTTCTTCTCCAACTTCTCTTTCTTCTTCTTATTCATCATCATCATCATCTTCTTCTTCTTCTACTATTAGTTCTTTTTCTTCTTATTCTTCTTTGTCTTCGTCTTCTTCTTCTTCTTCTCCTTCTTCTTCTTCTTCTTCTAGCTCCTCTTCTTCTTCTTTTTCTTCTTCTTCTTCTTCTTCTTCTTCTTCTTCCTCTTCTTATTCTCATTCTTCTTAATCTGATCCTTCTTTTTCTTCTCCTAGTTCATCCTCTTCTTCTTCTTCTCCTTCTTATTCTTCTTCCTATTTTTCTTCTTTTATTTCTTTTTCTTCTACTTATTCCTCTTACTTGTCTTCTTCTTCTTTATCTTCTTCTTCTTCTTCTTCTTCTACTGTTACAACAATTTTTGCCTCTTCCTCTTCTTCTTCTTCTTCTTCTTTCTTATTTTTCTTCAACTTTTCCTGCCACAACTACTTGTTCTTCTTTTTCTTCTTCTCAACTTCTTCTTCATGTTCATCTCCTTCTTCTTTTACTTCTACTACTACTTTTCTTCTTCTTCTTCTTCTTCTTCTTCACCATCTTCTTTAACATTTTTCTTCTTTGGCTTCTTCTTCTTCTTCTTCTTCTCTTCTTCATCTCTTCTTGAACTTCTTTTACTTCCTCTTCTTCTTCTTCTTCTTCTTCTTATACTATTATTTCTTCTTCACATGCTTCTTCATCTCCTTCATCATCTACTACTTCTTCTTCCTCTTCTTCTTCTTCTTCATCTTTTGCTTCTTTTACCTCTTCTTCTTTTTTTCTTCTTCCCTTCCTCTTCTTCTTCTTCTTCTTATTGCTTCTATTCTTCTCCTTCTTCATCATCATCTTCTTCCTCTTCTTCTCATTCTTCTCCTTCTTCTTCTTCTTCTTCTTCTTCTTCTTTTTCATCAAAATCTTCTTCTTCTTCTTCTTACTCATCCTTATCTTCTTCTTCTTCTTCTTCTTCTTCTTCTTCTTCTTCTTCTTCTTCCTCTTCCTCTTCATCTTCTTCTTCTCTTCTTCTTCTTCTTCTTCTTCTTCTAGTTCCTCTTCTTCTTATTCTTTGTCATCTTCTACTTTATCTACTTCTTCCTCTTCTACTTCTTCTTCTTCTTCGTCTTCTTTGTCTTTTTCTTTTCCTTCTTCATCTAGATATCCTTCTTCTTCTTCTTTCTATTCTTCTTCTGCTTCTTCTTCTCCTTCTCCTCCTCCTCCTCCTCCTCCTCCTTCTCTTTTTTCTTTTTCTTCTTCTTCTTCTTCTACTTCTTCTTCCTCTTCATCTTCTTTCTCTTCTTCTTGTTCTTTTTCTTCTTCCTTTTCTTCTTCTTCTTCTTCTTCTTCTTCTTCTTCTTCTTCTCTCTTCTCCTTCTTCTTCTTCTTCTTCTTCATCTTCTTCTTCTTCTTCACCTACTTCTTCCACTTCTTTTTCTTCTTCTTTTCTTGTTCTTCTTCCACTTCTTTTTCTTCTCCTTTTCCTGTTCTTTTTCTTCTTCTTCTTCTTCTTCAACTTTTTCTTCTTCTTCTTCTTCTCTATCTTCCACTTCTGCTTCTTCATCTTCCTTTTCTTATTATTCTTCTTCTTCTTCTTCATAATCTTCTTCTTCCTCTTCCTCTTCTTCTTCTTCTTCTTCTTCTTCCTATACGTCATCTTTTTCTTCTTATTCTTCTTCAACTTCTTCTACTTCTTCTTTTTCTTCTTCTTCTTCTTCCTATTCTTCTTTGTCTCCCTCTTTCTCTTCCTCTCCTTCTTCCTCACCTTCTTTTTCTTTTCCTACTTCAACTTCTTCTTATTCTAGTTGTTCTTCTACTTCTACTTCTTCTACTTCTTATTCAACTACTTCACTTCCTTCTATTTCTAATTTTTCTTCTTCTTCTTCTTCAGGTTCTTCAACTTCTTTCTCTTTTTCTTCATTTTCTTCTTCCTCTTATTCTTCTTCCTCTTATTCTTCTTCCTCTTCTACTTCTTTTTCTCCTTCCTTTTCTTCTTCACCATCTTCTTCTTATTCTACCTCTTCTTCTTCTCCTACTTCTTCTTCTTCTTCTTCTTCTTCTTCTTCTTCTTCTTCGCCTTCTTCTCCTTCTTCTTATTCTTCCACTTCTTCTTTTTCATCATCGTCAACTTCTTCTTCTTCTTCTTCTTCTTCTTCCCCTTTTTCTTTAGCTCCTTCTTCTTCATCATTTTCTTCTTCTTTTTCTCCTTCTTCATCATCATCATCTTCTTCTTCTTCTCCTTCTTCCTCATTTGCTTCTTCATCTCCTTCTTCTTCCACTTTTCCTTCCCCTTCTTCTACTTCTTCTACCACTTATTCTTCTTCTTCTTCTTCTTCTTCTTCTTCTTTTTCTTCTTCTGCTTTGTCTTCGTCTTCTTTTTCTTCTTGTTCATGTTCTTCTTTTTCTTCACCATCATCATCTTCTTCTTCTTCTTCATCTTCGTCTTCTACTTCTTTTCCTTCTTCTTCTTTTTCTTCTTCATTCTCCTCTTCTTTAGTTCTTCTTCTTCTTCTTCTTCATTTTCTTCTTACCCTTCAACTTCATCTGCTTCTTCTTCTCCACTTATTCATTTTCTTCTTCTTCTTCTTCATTTTCTTCTTCCACTTCTACTTCATCTACTTTTCTTCTCCTCCATCACTTCTATCTCTTCTTCTTCTTCATCATCATCATCATCATCTTCTTCTTCTTCTTCTTCATCTTCTTCTTCTACTACTTCTTCAACATCATCATCATCTTCTTCTTCTTCTCCTTCTTCTCCTTATTCTTCTACTTCTTCTTCTTCTTCTTCTTTTTCTTCTACTTCCACTTCTTCTCTCTCTTCTTCTTCTTCCTCACCTCCTCCTCCTCCTCCTCCTTCTTCTTCTTCTCTTTTTTCTTGTTCATCTTCTTCTTCTACTACTTCCTCTACTTGATTTTCTTCCTCTTCTTCTTCTCCTTCTTCTTACTTTTTTTATTCTTCTCCTTTTTCTTCTTCTTCTTCTAATTCTTATTATTCTTTTTCTTCATAATATTCTTCATCTTCTTCTTCTTTCTCATCTCCTTCTTCATCATCATCATTTTCATCTTCTTCTTCCTCTCCTTCTTGTTCTTCCTCTTCTTCTACTTCTTATTCTTTTTCATCTTCTTCTTTCTCTTCTTCATCATCTTCTTCTTCCACTTCTTCTTCTTCTTCTTCTTCCAATACTTCTTCTTCTCGTTCTTTAGCATCCTCTCCTTCCTCTTTGCCATCTTTTTCTTTTCCTACTTGAACTTCTTTTTCTTCTTCTTCTTCTTCTTATAGTTCTTCTACTTCTACTTTTCTTCTTCTTCTTCTTTGTTTTCTTCTTCTTCTTCTTTGTTTTCTTCTTCTTATTCCTCTTAATTCTTCTTCTTCTTCTTCTTCTTCTTCTTCTTCTTCTACTTTGTCTTTGTCTTCTACTTTTCCTTCTTCATCATCTTCTTCTTCTTCATTTCCTTCGTCCTCTTTTTCTTCTTCATCTTCTTCTTCTTCTTCTTCTTCTTCTTCTTCTTTTTGTTCTTCACCATCTTCTTCTTCTCCTACCTCTTCTTCTTGTCCTTCTTGTTCTTCATTTTTTTCATCTTCTTCTTCTTCTGTTTCTTCTTCTTCTTCATCATCTTCATCTTCTTCTTCTTCTTCTTCTTGTTCTTCAACTTCTTCTTTTTCTTACTCTTATTCTTCTTCTAGTACTTCTTCTTCTTCTTTTTCTTCTTCTTCTTCCTCCTTTTTATTTTCTCCTTCTTCTTCTTTGACTTTTCCTTCTTCTTCTTCACCTTCTTGTCCTTCTCCTAAGTCATCATCATCATCATCACCTTCTTCTTCTTCTTCTTCTTCACTTTCTTCTTATTCCTCTTACTTCTTCCTCTTCTTCTTCTTCTTCTTCTTCTTTTTCTTCTTCTTCTACTACTACTACTACTTCTTCCTCTTCTTCTTCTTCCTCCTCTTTTTCTTCTTTTTCTTTTTCTTCTTATTATTATTCTTCTTCTTGTTCTACTTCTTCTTTTCTTCTTCTTCTTTGTCTTCTTCATCATCTTCATCTTGTTGTTCTTCTTCTTCTTTTTCTTCATGTTCTACCTCTTCATCATCATCTTCTGCTTCTTCAACATGTTCTTCTTCTTATTCTTGTTCTTATTATTATTCTTCTTCTTCTTATTCTTATTCTTCTTCTTTTTTGTCTTCCACTTCATCCTCTTCTTCTTCTACCTTTTCTTCGTCATCTTCTTCTTCTTCATCTTCTTCTACTTCTTCTTCTTCTTATTCTTGTTCTTATTATTATTCTTCTTTTTCTTATTCTTATTCTTCTTCTTTTTTGTCTTCCTCTTCATCCTCTTCTTCTTCTTCTTCTTCTTCCTCTTCTTCGTCTTCTACCTTTTCTTCTTCATCTTCTTCTTCTTCTTCTTCTTCTTCTTCTTCTTTTTCTTCTTCTTCTTCTTCTTCTTCTACTTCTACTTCTTCTTTTACTTCATCTTCTTCTTCTTCTTCTTCTTCTTCTTCTTTTTCTTCTTCTTCTTCTTCTTCTTCTACTTCTACTTCTTCTTTTACTTCTTCTTCTTCTTCTTCTTCTTCCTCTTCATCTCCTACTTCTTCTCCTCCATCTACTTCTTATTCTTCTTCTACTTCATTATTTTATTCTTCTTCATGTTCTTATTGTTCTTTTTCTTCTTATTCATCTTCTTACTCTACTCTTCTTCTCCACATTTCTTCTCCTTCTTCCATTTCTCCTTCACATTCTTCTCCTGCTTCTTCTTCTCCTTCTTCTCCTTCTTCTTCCTCTTCTTCTTCTTCTTCTTCTTCTTCTTCTTCCTCTTCTTATTGTTCTTCTTCTTCTATTTCTTCTTTTCTTCTTCTCCCTCTTCTTCCTTTTCTTCTCCTACATCTTCTTCTTCTTCATTTTCTTCTTCTTCTTCTTCCTCTTCTTCTTCTTCTTCTTCTTCTTCTTCTTCTTCTTCTTCTTCTTCTTCATCCTCTTCAACTTCTTCTTGTTCTTCTTTTTCTTTTTCTTCTTTTTCTTCTTCTTCTTCTTCTTCTTCTTCTTCTACTTCTACTTCTACTTCTTCTTCTTCTTCTTCTTCTCTTCCTCTTCTTCTCCTACTTCTTCTCCTCTTTCGACTTCTTATTCTTATTATACTTCATTATTTTATTCTTCTTCTTGTTGTTGTTGTTGTTCTTTTTCTTCTTCTTCGTCTTCTTCTTCTACTTCTTCTTCTCCATATTCCTCTCCTTCTTCCCTTTCTCCTTCTCATTCTTCTCATACTTCTTCTTCTCCTTCTTCTCCTTCTTCTTCCTCTTCTTCTTCTTCTTCTTCTTCTTCTTCCTCTTCTTATTCTGCTTGTTCTTCTATTTCTTCTTTTCTTCTTCTCCTTCTTCTTCTTTTTCTTCTCCTTCTTCCTCTTCTTCTTCACGTTCTTCTTCTTCTTCACCTTCTTCTTCTTCTTCATTTTCATCTTCTTCTTCTTCTTCCTCTTCTTTTTCTTCATTCTTGTACTTCTTCTTCTTCTTCTTCTCCTTCTTCTTCTTCATCATCTTCATCTTCTTCTACCTCTAATTCTTCTTCCTCTTCTTCTCCCTCTTCTTCTTCATCTTCTTCTTCTTTTTCTTCTTCATCTTCTTCTTCTCCTTCCTCTTCTTCTTCTTCTTCTTCTTCTTCTTCTTCTACCTTTTCAACTTCTTCTTCTTCTTCTTCTTCTACTACTACTACTGAACCTTCTTCTTCTTCTTCTACTTCTTCTTCTTCTTTTTCTTCTTCTTCTTCTTGTTCTTCTTTCGCTTCTTCTTCTTGCTCCTCCTCTTACTCTTCCTCTTCTTCATTTTCTTCCTCTTTATCATCATCATCATCTTCTTCTTCTTCATCATCTTCTTTTTCTTCTTCTTCTTCTTCACCTTCATGTTCTTCACCTTCTTCTTCTTCTCGTTCTTGTTTTTCTCCCTACACTTCTTCTATTTCTTCTCCTTCTTCTTCTTCTTCTTTTTCTTCTCCTCCTTCTTTTGCTTCTTCCCCTTCATGTTCTTCTTCTTCTTCTCTTTCTTCTTCTTCTTCTTCTCCTTGTTTTCTTCTTGTTCTTCGTTTTCAACCTCTTCTTCTTCTTCTTCTTCATCATCTTCTCCTTCTGCTTCGTCTTCTCCTTTTCTTTCTCGTTCTTCTTCTTCTTCTCCCTCTTCTTCTTCACCTTATCCTCTTTCTCCTTCTTCACCGTCTCCTTCTTCTCCTTCTTCTTCTTCATTTTCTTCTTCTACTACTCCTTCTCCTTCTTCTTCTTCTCATCCTCCTTCTTCTTCTTCTTGTTCTTCTTCCACTTTTTTTCTTCTTCTTCTTCTTCTTTTTCTTCTTCCACTTTTTCTTCTTCTTCTTCTTCTTCTTCTTCTTCGCCTTCTTCTCCCTCTCCTTCTCCTACTCCTCCTTCTCCTTCTTCTTCTTCTTCTTCTTCTTCGCCTTCTTCTCCCTCTCCTACTCCTACTCCTCCTTCTCCTTCTTCTTCTTCTTCTCCTTCTTCTTCTTCTTCTCCCTCTTTTTCTTCACCTTCTCCTCCTTCTCCTTGTTCGCCTTCTCCTTCTTCCTCTTCTCCTTCTTCTCCTACTTCTTCTTCTTCTTCTACTACTTCTTCTTCTCCTTCTTCTTCTCCTACTTCTCCTTGTTCTTCTTCTTTCTCTTCTTCTTCCACTTTTTCTTCTTCTACTTCTTCTTCCTATTCTCCTTTTTCTTCTACAACTTCTTCTTCTTGTTCATCAACATCATCATCATCTTCTTTTTCTTCTTTCTCTTCTTCTTCATCTTCTTCTTCTTCTTCTTCTTCTTCCTCTTCTTCATCATCATCTTCTTCTTCTTCTTCTTCTTATTCTTCTTCTTATGCTTCATCGTCTTCTTCTTGATCTTCCTCTTCTTCTTCTTCTTCTTATTCTTCTTCTTCCTCTTCTTCTTCTTCTTCAACTTTGTCCTCTTCTTCTTCTTCTTATCTTACTTCTTCTTCGACTTCTTCTTCTTCTTTTTCTTCTTCCTCTTCTTCCCTTCTTCTTCTTATTTTTCTTACTTCTTCTTCTTCTTCTTCTTTTTTTTCATCTTCTCCTTCTACTTATACTTCTTCTTATTTTCCTGATTCTTCTTCTTCTTCTTCGTCTTCTTCTTTTGGTTTTTCTTTTTCTTCTTCTTCTTCTCCCTCTTCATCCTCTTTTTTTCTTCTTCCTCTTCTTCTTCCTCTCATTTTTCTCCTTCTTCTTCTTCTCTTTCCTCTTCTTCTTCATGTTCTTCTTCTTCTTCTTCTTCTTGTCTTTCATCTTCTTATTGTTCTTCTCCTTCTTCTTCCATTACTCCATCTTCTTCTTCTTCTTCTTGTACTTTTTCTTATTCATCTTTTTCTTATTCTTCTACTACTTCTTCTTCTCCTTCTTCTTCTTCTTCTTCTTCTTCTTCTCTATCTTCATCTCCTTCTTCTTCTTCTTCTCCTTCTCTTTCTTCTCCTGCTTCTCCTTCTACTCCTCCATCTTCATCTTCTTTTTCTTCTTCTTCTTCATCCCCAACTTCTTCATTTTCTTCCCCTTCTTCTTCTCCATCCACTTCTTCTTTTTTCCTACTCGTTCTTCTTCTTCTTTTTCTTCTTCTTCTACTTCTTCCGCTTCATCATCTTCTTATTTTTCTTCTTCTTCTTCTTCTTCTTCTTCTTCTAATACTTCTTCTTCTTCTTCACCCTTTTCTTCTTCTTCTTCTACTACTTCTTTTTCTTTTTCTTCATCCTCTTCTTCTTCTTCTACTTTTTCTTCCTCATCCTCTTACTTCTTCTTCTTCTTCTTCTTCTTCTCCTACTACTTCTTCTTCTTGTTCTTCTTCTTCTTTTTCTTCTTCTTTTTCTTCTTTTTCTTCTTCTTCTTCTTTCTCTTCTTCTTCTTCTTCCTGTTACTTCTTCTTCTCCTTCTTCTTCCTCTTTTTCTTCTTTTTCTTCCTCTTCTTCTTCTTCTTCTTACTCTTCTTCTACTTCTTCTTCTTCTTCCTCCCCTTTTTCTTCTCCTTCTTCTACTTCTTTTTCTTCTTCTTCTCCTTCTTCTTCTCCTTCTCCATCTTCTACTTCCTCATCTTCTTCTTGTTCTTCTTCTTTGACTTCTTCTTCTTCTTCTTCTTATTTTACTTCCACTTATTCTTCTTATTCTTCTTCTTTTTCTTCTTCACCTTCTAATTTTTCTTCTTTATCTTCTTCTTTTTCCTCCTCTTCTTTTTCTTCTACTTCTTTGTCTTCTTCTCTTACTTCTTCTTCCTCTTCTTCTTATTTTACTTCTTCTTCTTCTTCTTCTACTTCATCTCCTTCTTCTTCTTCTTCTTCTTCTTCCTCCTCCTCTTCTTCTTATTTCCCATCTTAGTTGTCCTTCTTCTACTTCTAATTCTTATTCTTCTTCTTCTTCTTCTATTACTACTACTACTTCTTCTTCCTCTTCTTCTTCTTCTTCTTCTTCTCCTTTTTCTACTTCACCATCTTCTTCTTCTCCTTCTTCGCCTTCTTCTTCTTCTTCTTCTTCTTCTTCATCTTAATCATCATCTTCTTCTTCTTCTTCTTCTTCAACTTCTTATTTTTCTTCTTGTTATTGTTATTCTTCTTCTGCTGCTTCTTCTTCTTTATCATCTTCTTCTGCTTTTTCTTCTTCCTCTTTTCCACTTCTTCATCCTCTTCTTCTTCTTCTTCTTCTTCTAAACCTTCTTCTTCTTCATCATCTTCCTTACCTCTTATTTTTTTCATCTTCTACTTCTTCTTTTCTTCTTCTTCTACTACTACTTCTTCTTCTTACTCGTCTTCCTCCTCTTCTTCTTTTCCTTCCTCTTACTTCTCCTTGTTCTTATTCTTCTTATTTTTTCCTCTTCTCCCTCTTCTTCTTCATCTTCTTCTTCTTCCTCTTATTCTTCTTCGACTTCTTCTTCTTCTTCTTCTTCTTCCTCTTCTTCTTTTGCTTCATTTTCTTCTTCTTCTTCTTCTTCTTATCTTCTTTTTCTTTTTTTATTCTTCTTCTTCTTCTTCTTCTTCATTTTCTTCTTCTTCACCATCTTCTTCTTCTTCTTCTTCTTCTTCTTCTTTTGTTCATCTTCATCATCTTCTTCTTTTTCTTTTTTTATCTTCTTCTTGTTCATCTTCTTCCTCCACTTCTTCTCCTTCTTCTTTTTCTTTTTCATCTTCTTCTTTTCTTCTTCTTCTTCTTCTTTTCCATCATCCTCCCCTTATTCTTGAACATCTTCTTCTTCTTCTTCATCTTCTCCTCTTACTTCTTCTTTTTCCTCTTCTTCTTCTTCTTCTTCTTCTTCCGCCTCTTCCCCTTCTTCTTCTTCTTCTACTACTACTACTTGTACCTCTTCTTATTCTTCCTCTTCTTCATATTCTTCTACTGCCTCTTCTTCTTCTTTTTCTTCTTCTTCTTCTCCTTCTTCTTTTTCTTCTTCTGCTTCTTTTTTGTCTTCATCTTTTTTTTCTACTTCTTCTTCTCCTCCTCCTTCTCTCACTTCTTCTCCTTCTTCTTCTTCTTCCACATCCTCTTCTTCTTCTTCTTCAACTTCTTCTCTTTTCTCTTTTCTTCTTTTTCTTTTTCTTGTTCTTCACTTTCATCTTCTTTTTCTTCTTGTCTTTCTTCTTGTTGCTCTCCTTATTCTTCTTCTTTTGCTTCCTTTTCTTCTTCTACTTCTTCGTCAAGTTCTTCTTCTTCACCTTCTCCTTCTTCTTCTTCTTCTACTACTACTCCTTCATCATTTTCTTCTTCTTCTTCCTCTTCTTCTTCTTCTTCCTCCACTTCTTCTACCTCTTATTACTTCTTCTTTTTCTTCTTCTTCTCCTTCTTTTTCTTCCTCTTCTTCTTCTTTCTCTTCTTGTTCTTCATCTTCTTCTACTACTACTTCTTTGTCACCCGTCTTCTTCATCCTTTCTTCTCCTTCTTCTTCTTCTACTTCTTCTTTTTCATTTTCTTCATGATCATGATCATCTTCTTCTTCTTCTGCTTCTTCGTCTTCTTCTTCTTCTCCATCTTTTTCTTCTTCTACCTTTTCTTCTTCTCCTTCTTCTTCTTCTCCTTATCATCATCATTATGATTATCGTCATCATCATCATCTTCTTCTTCTACTTCTTATTCTTGCTCTTCTTCTTCTCCTTCTCCTTCACCTTCTTCTTCTGCTTTTGCTTACTCATCTTCTTCTTAATCGTCAACATCATCATCGTCATCTTCTTCTTCTTCTTCGTCTTCTTCTTCTTCTGCTTCTGTTTCTTTTTTTTCTTCTCCTTTTTCTTCTTCGTCT
>JAIUJO010000895.1:62500-65000 GCA_023846275.1 Vanilla planifolia
CTTCTTCTTCTTCTTCTTCTTCTTCTTCTTCTTCCTCTTCTTTTTCTTCCTTTTCTTCTACCTCTTCCACTTCTTTTTCTTTTTTTCATCTTCTTCTTATTATTATTGTTCTTCTTCTTCTTCTTCTTCTACTTCTTCATCTTCCTCTTGCTCTTATTCTTCTTCTTCTTCATCTTCTTCTTCTTATTCCTCTCCTGCTACTCTGCCTTCTTCATTTCCTCCTTCATCTCCCTCTTCATCTTCTTCATCTTCTTCTTCTTCTTCACCACTTCTAGTTCTTTTTCTTCTTCCTCTCCTTCTTCTTCCTATTCATCTTCTTCCCTTTCTTCTTCTTCTTCTTCTTCTTCTTGCTCTTCTTCTTCTTCTTCTTCTTCTTGCTCTTCTTCTTCTTCTTCTTCTTCTTCTCCTCCTCTTCTTCTTCTTCTTCTCCTTCTTCAACTTCCTCTTCTTCTTCTTCCTCTTCTTCTTCTTCTTCTTCTTCTTCTACCTCATCTTCTTCTTCCTCTTCTATTTGTTCTTCTACTTCTTCTTCTTCTTCTGCTTCTTCTTCTTTCTCTTCCTCTAAGAAGAAGAAGAAGAAGAAGAAGGAGAAGAAGGAAAAGAAGGAGAAGGAGAAGCAGAAGAAGAAGAAGGAGAAGAAGAAGAAGAAGGAGAAGAAGAAAAAGAAGAAGGAGAAGGAGAAGAAGAAGGAGAAGAGAAGAAGAAGAAGAACAAGAAGGAGAAGGAGAAGAAGAAGATGAAGAAGAGGAAGAAGAAGAATAAGAAGGAGAAGAAGAAGAACAAGATGATGAAGAAGTAGAAGAAGAAGATAATAAAGAAGAAGAAGAATAAGGAAAAGAAGAAGAAGAATAAGAAGAGAAAGAAAAAGAAGAAGTAGAAGGAGAAGAAGGAGAAGGAGAAGAAGAAGAAGAAGAAGAAGAAGAAGAAGAACGAAAAGGAGATGGAGAAGAAGGAAAAGAAGGA
Organism: Vanilla planifolia; assembly: GCA_023846275.1. Taxonomy (NCBI): domain Eukaryota; kingdom Viridiplantae; phylum Streptophyta; class Magnoliopsida; order Asparagales; family Orchidaceae; genus Vanilla; species Vanilla planifolia. Next base: position 63,464 of record JAIUJO010000895.1, read on the forward strand.
GAAGAAAGAGAAGGAGAAGGAGAAGAAGAAGAACAAGAAGGAGAAGAAGGAGAGAAGAAGAAGGAGGAGGAGAAGAAGAAGAAGGAGAAGAAGTAGGAGAAGGAGAAGGAGAAGAAGAAGAAGAAGAAATAGAAGAAGGAGAAGAAGAAGAAGAAGCAATAAAAGAAGGAGAAGGAGAAGAAGGAGAAGAAGAAGAAGAAGAATAAGAAGAAGGAGGAGGAGGAGGAGAAGAAGAAGAAAAGAAGAAGAAGAAGAAGAAGAAAGAGAAGAAGAAGAAGAAGAATGAGAAGGAGAAGAAGAATAGGGAGAAGAAGAAGAAGAAGAATAAGAATAAGAAGAAGAAGAAGAAGGAGAAGAAGAAGAAGAAGAAGAAGAAAGAGAAGGAGAATAATAATAATAATAAGAAGAAGAAGAACAAGAAGAAGAAGAAGCAGAAAAAGAAGGGGATGATGGAGAAGAAGAAAAAGACGAAGAAGGTGAAGAAGAAGAAGAAGAGTAGGAACAAAAAGAAGGTGACGGAAAAGAAGGAGAAGAAGAAGAAGGAGATGGAGAAGAAGAAGAAGAAGAAGGAGAAGTAAAAGAAGAAGGAGAAGAAGAAGAAGAAGAAGAAGAAGAAGGAGAAGAAGATGAAGGAAAGAAGAAGGAGATGGAGAAGGTGAAGAAGAACAAGAAGAAGAAGAAGAAGAATAAGGAGGAGGAGGAGAAGAAGAAGAAGGAGAAGAAGGAGGAGGAGAAGAAGAAGAAGAAGAAGAAGATGATGAAGAAGGAGAAGAAAAAGAAAGAGAAGAAGGAGAAGAAGAAGTAGAAGAAGAAGAAGAAGAGTAGGAACAAAAAGAAGGTGACGGAAAAGAAGGACAAGAAGAAGGAGATGGAGAAGAAGAAGAAGAAGAAGAAGGAGAAGTAGAAGAAGAAGAAGGAGAAGTAGAAGAAGAAGAAGAAGGAGAAGAAGAAGAAGAAGAAGAAGAAGAAGGGGAAGAAGACGAAGGAGAAGAAGAAGGAGATGGAGAAGGAGAAGAAGAAGAAGAAGAAGAAGAAGAAGAAGGAGAAGAAGAAGAATAAGGAGAAGGAGGAGGATGAGAAGAAGAAGAAGAAGAAGAAGATGATGATGATGATGATGATGAAGAAGAAGGAGAAGAAAAAGAAAGAGAAGAAGGAGAAGAAGTAGGAGAAGAAGTAGAAGAAGATGAAGGAGAAGAAGGAGAAGAAGGAGAAGAAGAAGGAGAAGAAGAAGAAGAAGAAGAAGAGGAAGGAGAAGAAGAAGAAGGAAGAAGAAGAAGAAGAAGAAGAAGGAGAAGAGAGAAGAAGAAGAAGAAGAAGAAGGAGAAGGAGAAGAAGAAGAAGAAGGAGAAGAACAGGAAGAAAAAGGAGAAGAAGAAGAAGAGAGAAAAAGTAGAAGTAGAAGAAGAAGAGAAGAAAGAGAAGGAGAAGGAAGAAGAAGAAGGAGAAGAAGAAGAAAGAAAAGAAGAAGAAGAACAGAGAAAGAAGAAGAAGAAGGAAAAGAAGGAGAAGATGCAGAAAGAAGAAGAAAAAGGAGTAC
>JAIUJO010001047.1:5000-7500 GCA_023846275.1 Vanilla planifolia
ATTCTTCTTCTTCTTCTTCATTTTCTTCTTCTTGCTCTTCTTCATTTTCTTCTTCTCCATCTATTTCTCTTCCTTCTTCATCATCATCTTCTTATTTACCATCTTCTTCTTCTTCTTCTTCCTTATCTTCTTGTTCTTGTTCTTGTTCTTCTTCTTCTACTTTAACTTCTGCTTCTTCTTCGTCTTCTTCTTCTTCTTCTTCTCCTTCCACTTTTTCTTCTTCTTCTTCTTTTTCTTCTTCTTCTTCTTCCTCTTCTTTTAGATCTTCATCTTCCTCTTCTTCTTCTTCTTCTTCTTCTTCTACTTCTTCTTCTTCTTTTACTTCTTCCTCTATTTCTTCTTCTTCCTCCTCTTTTTATTTTTCTACTTTTTCTTCTTCTTTTTCTTCTTCTTCTTGTTCTTCTTCTTCTTCTTCGTTTATTTCTTTTTCCTCTTCTTCTTCTTCTTCTTCTACTTCTTCTTTTTCTTCTTCTTCTTCTTCTTCCACTTCTTCTTCTTCTTCCTATACTTCTACTTCTTTATCGTCATCTTCTAATTCTTCTAATTCTTTATGTTCTTCTTAAACTTATTATTCTTCTTCTTCTACTCCTTCATGTTATTTATCTTCTTCCTCTTCCTCTTCTTCTTTTCTTCTTCTCCTTCTTCTTCTTCTTCTTCTTCACCTTCTTCTTCTTCTCCTTCTTCAATTTCTCTTACTTCTTTTTCTTCTTCTTCTTCTTCTTTCTCTTCTTCTTCTTCTTCCTCTTCTTCTTCTTCTTCTTCTTCTTCCTCTTCTTCTTCTTATTATTATTATTATTATTATTATTGTTATTATTATTATTATTATTATTATTATTCTTCTTCTTCTTCTTATACTTCTTCTTCTTCTTTTTCTTCTTCTTCTTCTTCTTCATCATCTTCTTCTTCTTGTTCATGTTCTTCTTTTTCTTCTTCTTCTTCTCCTCCTCCTTTTTCCTCCCTTTCTTCTTCTTTTTCTTCTTCTTCTTCTTCTTCTACTTCTACTTCGTCTTCTTCTTCTTCTTCTTCTTCTTCTTCTTCTTCCTATTCCTCTCTATCTTCTTCTTCTTCTTCATCATCTTCTACTACTTCTTCTTTTCATTCTTTTTCTTCTTCTTCTTCTTGTTCTTCTTTGTCTTCTTCTACTTTTACATATTTTTTCTTCACCTTTTCTTCTTCTTCTTCTTCTTCTTCTTCTTCTTCTTCTTCTTTTTCTTCCTCGTCTTCTTCTTCTTCTTCATTTTCTTTCTCTTCTTCCTGTCCTTCTTCTTCTTCTTCATCTTCTTCGTCTTCTACTTACACAGTTTCTTTTTCTCCTTCTTCTTCTTCTTGTTTTCCTTGTTCTTGTTCTTTTTCACATTATTCTTCTTCTTCTTCTTCTTCTTCTCTATCTTCTTATTCTTCTATTTCTTCTTCATCTTCTTCTTCTTCTTCTTCAAGGTCATCTTCTTCTTTTAACTCTTCTTCTTCTTCTTCTACTACTACATATTCTTCTTCTTCTTCTTCTTCTTATTCCTATACTTCAACTTTTTTATCATCATCTTCTAATTCTTATTCTTCTTCATCTTCTTATTAAACTTATTATTCTTCTTCTTCTACATCTTCTTTTTCTTCATGTTATTCATCTTCTTCCTTTTCCTCTTCTTTTTTTTCTTCTTCTCCTTCTTCTTCTTCTTTTGTAACGTCTTCACCTTCTTCTTCTTCTACTTCTTCTTCTCCTCCTTATTCAATTTCTCCTACTTCTTTTTCCTCTTCTTCATCTTCTTTCTCTTATTATTATTATTATTATTATTATTATTATTATTATTATTATTATTATTAATATTGTTATTATTAATAGTATTATTATAAATTTTATTATTATTCTTATACTTCTTCTTCTTCTTCTTCTTCCTTTTCTTCTTCTACTTCCTTTTCTTCTTCTTTTTCTTCTTTCTTCTTCTTCTTGTTTTTTCTTCTTCTTCTTCTTCTTCTTCTTCATCTTCTACTACTTCTTCTCCTTTTCATTCTTCTTCCTCTTCCTCTTCTTCTTCTTGTACATCTTCTTCTTCTTCTTCTTCACCTTTTCTTCTTCTTCTTCTTCTTCTTCTTCTTCTTCTAATTGTTCTTTTTCTTCCTCTTCTTCTTCCTCTTCTTCTTCATCTACTTCTTCCACTTCTCCTTCATCTATTTCTTTTTCTATTCCTTATCTTGTTCTACTTGTTCTTGTTCTTCTGCACCTTCTTCTTCTTCTTCTTCTTCTCTTTCTTCTTGTTCTTTTTTTCTTTTTCTCCTTATTCTTCTTCTTCGTCTACTTCTTCTTCTTGTTCTTCTTCTTCTTTTTTTTCACCTTCTTCTTCTTCTTCTTCTTCTTCTTCTTCTGCTTCTTCTTCTATTTCTTAATTTTCCTCTTCTACTTCATCCTCTTCTTCTTCTTCTTCATTTTCTTCTCTTTTGCTTCTTCTTCCATTTCTTTCATGTTTTCTTCTTCTTCTTCTTTTTCTTCCTCTACTTCTTCTTCTTC
>JAIUJO010001047.1:15000-17500 GCA_023846275.1 Vanilla planifolia
TCATTATTATTTTAACTATTATTATTTTTATTAGTATTATTATTATTATTATTATTTTATTCTTCTTCTTCTTCTTCTTCTTCTTCAACTTCTTTTTCTTCTTCTCGTTCTTCTTCTTCTTCTTCTTCTATTACTTGTTCTTCTTGTTCTTTTTCCTCTACTTCTTCTTCTGCTTCTTCTTCTTCCTCTTCATCTATGTCTTCTTCTTCTTCCACTTCTTCTTCTTCCTCTTCTACTTTTTCTTCTTTATCTTCTTGTTTTTCTTGCTCTTCTACTATGTTTTCTTCTTCTTCTTCTTCCTCTTCCTCTTCTCCATCTTCCTCTTCTCCTTCATCTCCATCTTCTCGTTTTCATTCTTATCCATCTCCATCTTCTCTATCTTCTTATTCTTCTTCTTGTTCTTCTTCTTCTACTTCTTCTTCTTCTCTTTCTCCTTCTTCACCTTTTTCTTGACATCTCCTTCTTCTCCTTCATCTCCTTCTCCTTATTCTCTTTCTTTGACTCCTTTTTCTATTTCTACATCTTCTACTACTATTACTACTACTACTTTTTCTTCTTCCTCCTCTACATCTTCATCTCCTTCTTCTTCTTGTTGTTCTTTTTCTACTTCTGTTACTTCTTCTTCTCCTCCTTCTTCCACTTGTTGTTCTTCTCCTTCTTCTACTTCTCAACTTCTTCTTCTTCTTGTTCTTCTTCTTCAACTTCTTCTCTTTCTTCATCTTCTACTTCTTCTTTTTCTTCTTCTTATTCTTCTACTCTTTCTCATTCTTTTCCTTCTTCACCATCTTCTCCTTCTCCTTCTTGTCTTTCTTCTCCTTCTCCCCCTACTCCTACATTCTCTTCTTCTCCTTCTACAACTTTTCTTACTTCTCCTTCTTCTTCTTCTTCTTCTTCTTCTTCTTCTCCTTCTTCTTCTTCTTCTTCTTCTTCTGCTTCTTCTTACTTTTCTTCTTCGCCCTTTTCTTCATCTTCTTCTCCTTCTTTTTCTTCTTCTTCTTCTTTTTCTTCTTCTTCTTCTTCTGTTTCTTCCTTCTTCTTCTTCCTCTTGAACTACTTATCCTTCTTCTACATCTCAACTTCTTCTTCTTATTCTTCTTCTTCTACTACTACTACTATTACTACTACTTTTTCTCATTCTTCTCCTTCTTCACTATCTTCCCCTTCTCCTTCTTCTCTCTCTTCTCCTTCATCTCCTTCTCCTTCTACTTTGTCTTCTTCTCCTTCTAATTCTTTTCCTACTTCTTCTTCTTCTTCTTCTTCCTCTTCTCCTTCTCCTTCTTCTTCTTCTACTTCTTTTTCATCTTTATCTTCTTCCTCTTCTCCATCGTCTTCGTCTTCCACTTCTTCTTCTTCTTCTTCTTCTACTTCTACTTCTTCTTCTTCATGTTTTTCTTCTTCTATTCTCGTTCTCCTTCTTCTTCTTCATCATCTTCTTCTTCTTCTTCCTCCTCTTCTTCTTCTTCGTCTTCTTTTTCATTTTCTTCTTCATCTTCTTCTTATTTTTCTTTTTCTTATTCTTGTTCATCTTTTTCTTCTTCTTCTTCTTATTCTTGTTCTTCTCCTTCTTCTCCATCTTTTTCTTCTAGTTCTCCTTCTCTTTCTTCCTTTTCCTCTTAGTCTACTTCTTGTTACAAATTTTTTTCTTCTTATTCTTCATGATGATGATGATGATCAATAGAATCATTATCATCATCATCATCTTCTTCTTATTTTTCTTCTTGCTCTTCTTCTTCTTCTTCTTCTTCATCTCCTTCTTCCACTCCTTCCATTTCTTCTTCTCCATCTCCTTTTTTCATCTTCTCCTTCTACTTCTTCCTCTTCGTCTCCTTCTACATCTCCTACTTTTTCTTCTTCTTCTTCTTCTTCTTCTTCTCCTTTTTCTTCTTTTTCTTCTCCTTCTTCTTCTCCTTTTTCTTCTTCTTTCTCTTCATTTTATCCTTCTTCTTCCTTTTCTTCTTCTTCTTCTTCTTCTTCTTCTTCTCCTTCTTCTACATCTCTTACTTATTCCTCTTCTTCTTCTTCTTCTTCTTCTTCTTCTTCTTCTCCTCCTCCTTCTTCTTCTCCTTTCTCTTCTTCTTCTCCTTCTCTTTTTCTTCTACAACTTCTTTGATTTCTTATTTTTCTTCTTCTTCTTCTTCTTCTTCTTCTTCTTCTTCATCTTCTTTTTCTCCATCTTCCCTTTTTTCTTCTTCTTCTCGTTCTTCACATTCTTCTCCTTCTTCTTCTACTAATCATTCTACTTTTCTAGTTCTCCTAATTCTTCTTCTTCATCTTCTTCTTCTTCTTCTTCTTCTTTTCCTTCGTCTTCAACTTCTACTACTGCTTCTCCTTTTTCTTCTTCTTCTTCTTCTTCATCATCTTTCTTCATTCTTCTTCTTCTTTGTCATCTTCTTCTTCATCATCATCATATTCTTCTTCTTCATCATCCTTTTTTTCTTCTTCTTCTTTTCTTCTTCTTCTTTTTCTTTTTCTTCTTCATCCTCCTCCTCCTCCTCTTCTT